>NKZI01001625.1:0-37869 GCA_002370645.1 Metschnikowia sp. 00-154.1 | reverse complement strand
ATGTTTCACACCAACTTTCATTAGAATTCAATATTCTGAAATCTTAAATCTGGACGATTGCCTCATATGTACTACATTTGGGAGTTTTGCAGTACCAATCAAGCTTCAAAATGGACGGATTTGAACTGAACTGAACTGAACTGGGTTCCTTGTTATCCTGTATACAACAACTTGNTTGCAGTACCAATCAAGCTTCAAAATGGACGGATTTGAACTGAACTGAACTGAACTGGGTTCCTTGTTATCCTGTATACAACAACTTGTTAGGGGTTATGTATATTGGTTTGTTTAATTTTGCTAGTGTGGTTTGAATCGTTTTGCCATGCTGGTTTGAATCATTCTGTCTTCTTGGTTCAAAACATGTTGTCGCGCTGGTTTGAATACTTTTGAAAAACACTGTAGTCACTCAATATATATATACTTTCATTTACTTCTTTATACTAGTACTCCTAGTGTACTGTATACTACGATTTCTAGCTTTAAGGGTAATACTCTAAGTATACTACTCTGGAGTATTAACACTACATGTACAGTCTATAGCTTATAGTACTCTAGTAGTGTATAGTAGTACCCTAATATCCTTAGTAATGCAAAAAAATTGAGGAGTATGAGAGTATGAGAGTATGAGAGTATGAGAGTATGAGAGTATGAGAGTATGAGAGTATGAGAGTATGAGAGTATGAGAGTATGAGTAAAAGTAAGAATAAAAGTACAGGTAATATATTGGCCAGTATGGTACCTATGCCCCAGTCCATAAAGCCAGTAATGATTTACACTGCAGATAATAACTCCGATAAATCTCCCCTCAGCTTTAGAAGCTTTTGACGTCTTTGTGGAGTCATTTCCTGCTTCACCATTTTCCGGTCCACGGCCTTGCAGAGGCCTGCAGATAAAGAACATATATCACAATTTTTAGCCTGTGGTGTGCACACTGCCTGGCCAAACCCCACGAGAATCGGGTTAATATCGGCCCAGTACCGTTTAGGAAGCCATTCCTGGAGTGCAAGCCGTGTAATTTCGGGCTTATCGCTTTTAGGCACCCAGCCCCACTGCACTGCCAATCGGTGGAGGTGTACATCCACACCAATGCCTTCGTTGATGCCCCACGCAATCTGTAGAAGTAAATATCCCATTTTGGGGCCTACTCCGGGAAGCGACGTTATTTCTGAAATGGTTTTGGGAATGTCACTGCCAAACTCCTTCTGGAGCTTCTCACTGGCCTTTTTAAGGTACACTGCCTTGCGTCTATGGAAACCCACTTGAGCTATACAACTATCGATTTCGGTCTCTGAACACGAGAGAATGCCTTCGATGCATAATTTATCAAAACCTTTTGTTTGGAGGTGATTCTGGAGCCGAACAATGGCTTTATAGTTGACCTCATCTTTGGTCTGCGCTGAGAGCATCAACGAGACCAAGATTTGGAAACGAAAAAGACGAGGCTCATTCTGAGAAATCCCTGGATTGATAGTATCCGCCATTTTTTCACATCCCATGTTATCTACGGGTGTAAAGATCTGGGCTCTCATGCGAACCACTTGGTTGTATATGAGAAGCCAGTTCTTGGGCTGCAGGGGGGTAACATCCTCGATATCGGCCATTTCAAAAACATTGGGTTGTTTTCTAGAAAAACTGAAATTTTCCAGGAGTTTGGCCACGGGAATCACCCGTTCTGATTGATTACTCCCGGCCTGTTCCTGCTCATCACCAATAAATTCGTCTATTTCCGTTTTCACACCGATAATTTCCTGGATTTCGGTTTTAATAGTAACAGATGCTTCATTTGTACCACCACTACCTATCTGTGTATCGATTTTCTCCACCTTTAGGTCGGTTGGTTGGGAATTGACTGGTGTTAGAGTGATTTCCTGCACATGAGCATGGACAGGCTCAGTCTTGACTGTTTTCACCGTTTCGGCTGCTTGAAAGTATTTGGACGTGCGTACAGAAACATTGCCCCTCTTCTGCTTTAATCGAGCACTTGCACGGGACCCAGACGCTCGAATGGGCGAAAGAAGCCGCTTGCTCATGTCATGGAGGTTACTGTTGGAACACGCGACATGTGACTGATGAACTTGAGACCAGTACATGTGCGGGTACTGCATGCTCATGCCAAGCTATCCAGATGAAACAATGTTGGGTATTGTTGAAGAAGAGACAAAGGTAGAGCTAGGGCTCTATGGGCTCCCGTCTAGCTCCCGTCTAGCTCTGGTCTAGCTCTCGTCTAGCTCTGGTCTAGCTCTCGTCTGGCTCTGAGCATTGTTTTGGAGAAGACAATATAGATGAGGGAGTTTGACGAAGGAGAGAGACCGTTTGGAAGTTTCCAGGATTAACTATATAAAGCAAGGATCCTGCTCAGTGTTGAGAGGTATCAAATGTGAAACAGAGATCACGAACTCACTGCTTTACATAGCAATAGAGTTACAAGACAGATGACAGAACTAATTACCCAAGTCGCTCATTTGAGAGAGTTATTGCAGTCCAACTATGTAACGGTTCCTGTATACCAATTGGTATATGCTAACGTTCAACATGGATAACTATCAAACATGTCCGCGGCCCATCTTAAGACTTTGGTCTTGTAAGGTACAACTTACATATCCCTGTATAATGATATGTACTAAAACATATGTTGAAAGTATGCAGGACCCTGTTTATAGTTTATCTAACAGAGAGTGCTAGATTCTTGTTGTGACGTTAAGTACTTTCTATGGTGACTCTGGTGACTCTGGTGACTCTGGTGACTCTGGTGACTCTGGTGACTCTGGTGACTCTCTGGTGACTATCTATGAAAGTCTATGATCCCTGACTGTTTTATCTGCTATACCTTTCATGTGGCTATTTCTATACTTGAGTATACTATTTAAGATTGACTGTGCCAGAAGTGGTATTATCTCTCCACGTCACGCTCATCCTTGGGCCCAAACATCTCAAGCACTACTTCATCAATAATAGGCTTAAAGAGCCCAGGAGACGCCCACTTCAACTCCGCAAGTTTCTTGGTCTCCCCCAAAAGAGAAGGAACTCCCGCATACCTTCGAGCCACCACCTCGTCACGGTATTCCTCAATGTACTTCAAAATGCTATGTTTCACATCTTCCCGGCTCAAACTCACCCCTACCCCTGCAGTCCTCTCCATGCCCTGCTCAGTACTATTCTCTGACTTTCTGACTTTCTGAATTCCTGACTTTCTGATTCTCAAACCCCTGACTTCAGACCTCTGATTCTCAGACTCTCAAACCCCTGACTTCAGACCTCAGACTTCAGACCTCAGATTCTCAGACTCAGACTCTCAAACCCCTGACTTCAGACCCCTGACTTCAGACCTGACTTCTTTAATAACGTGTGTTAGCCTAAACTTGTATTCGTTGATGGTTCCTCAAAGAGAGGGATTGGAGTGGCTTATATAACTTTGAGAGAAACGTGGCATCGAAAAACTCTCCACCAGAACAATGGTAAGGATTGTTCTGGAATATACGAAAGGACCATCATAGTACTTCATACAACGATGGTCATGACACGGCGTTTACAATGGCCATAGTAACAATGGCCATATTAAAAATTGGATTGAGAGGCTTCATAATACCTTCGTAGGCAAAGCCCTACCTATGGTGGATCTAACACTGCTTATGATGTAGTGTTCCATACTGATCAATGTACTAATCGATATACTGATATTTTTAATAATCTCCCACACAGGCAGAGGATGGAAGGAACAGAGATAGAAGAGACAGACAGACAGACAGACAGACAGACAGATAGAACGTAGACTGTTTATTTTCATATGGTGGAAATATCTTACTTCTGGCATTGAATGAATGATCTTAATATAAATTTATATATAGGATTAATTTATTGACTAGAAGTTTTTGTTTTTATATGACTTTATGGATATCCGAGGAAGGGAAACGACCCTCGGAATGGTCACGTGACCCGATTCTATGTTCACGTGACCAGTTCCCATCTTCACGTAATTATCCACACACATGCTCTATTTTGATTTTTCCACAGAAAAGACTTGTCTTAAAACCGCAATGATTCCGAAAATATAAAGTATCTTGAAAAATATTTTTTGTGGGGAGGATGAAACAACCTAAGTCAATAGGTCGGAACTGGATATAAGCCCCGGAAATGACCATTCCGGCCAGCAAATCTGCCGAATGTCAAGTGCACATCACATGCACATCACGTGACAAATCACGTGACAAACCACATACTTCCTATATCTGTCTACAAACACAATATTTAGGGGTTTCACAGATACATATTAAATAAAAAGCATTTTGTGAATTGTTTTATTTCAGAAAGTGACTCAATTTGGTTTTTTCTGTGAAGGATAAAACGACCTAAGTCAATAGGTCGGAACTGGATATAAGCCCCGGAAGTGTTAATTCCGGCCCCCAAAAAAGTGAAGGACTACGGAAATGGGATCTGAAGTAATACTACAAAATTTGAAATATGGAACCAGTACTAGTAGTACTACTACTGACTAATTGTTAGATTCTGATTACGCCCAGTACTCTGTTTTGTATGTTTTGTATGTTTATTGGCCAATGTTTCCTCAAAGAGGAGCCATCGCACCTTATATAGATTAGTCCAGCATAGAGGAATGGTGGTCATATTGAAGATCGAAGCCTACTCAACATCTGATCAACCAATGCAAGGTTTCAACATCCCACCAAGCTTGGACTGTCGTTCAATTAATCGGGAAGCAGGTGCTAGTGTAGAAAAGGAGAGCTCAGGCCAAGTATATGGGTAAGGACCTGTTGAACTGTTTGATAGAGAGAGGTACCCTTGAAGGATGTCTGTGGGATAATGAACAGCAGCGAGCGGTGCTTAATCTCAAAAGTAAGAAGGTCCGCTAAGGCGAGCGATTTTGGCATTAGTTTCGAGGTTTCAATTCTTGGACGGAAATTTGTGATGATACAGGGCCGATACATTTTGATGATAAGTTGTTTGACGGAGTAGTCAGGTTCACTAAAAGGTTCAGTTGAGCGGAGTTGCAATGCGTAGATAGTTGTATCTGCCATGATTTCTTTGAAAGCCGAAGAAATACGGTCTTTTGATTGGTCATCGGTCCTTAGGTTCTTGACTTGGGTAGAGTTATAATCCAAAGATTTCTGTATAGGTCGAAGTGCAAGGTAATTTGGACGGGATAGAATGTGCTATGATTATATCTTTACTGCATATGACTACTATGTGTAGTTTTATGACTAATGGTGAATATGACCACTACCAATTGCCACTAACTATTACTGCTACTGCTATGTCTATGGATAGAGATGGGGGACGGATATCGGGGACGAATACTGGGGACGGATTTAGAGGGATGAGGTATCTCCGATATGAAGTGCATATAGACCCTCAGCTCCACTATATGCACTCCTTCTCAATAGTCTCGTGACTCACACACATGAGAAGCACCATTATCTACCATTTCCCCAACCCCCCAACCCCCCAAACCCCTTTTTTTAAAGCCCTAAAGCACAGATGTCCTCTCGTGACATTTCTGTCAAGATGGAGGACGCCGAATATGGCTCCTCCTCGGCGGCATTCCAGGAGCTGCCCAAGAATGGGAAAACCACCCCCAAACTCCCCACCAAAAAGACCATCAAGGCCCCTGGGCTGGCGGTGGAACGCTCTGCTCAAGCGTGTGACCGGTGTCGAGTCAAAAAGTCCAAGTGTGATGGCAAACTCCCGGCTTGTTCTGCATGTGCAGCTGCAGGCTTGAAATGCATCGTTTCTGATAAGCTCTCGCGGCGGTCGTTTCCCAAGGGGTACACGGAGACGTTGGAGGAGCGGGTCCGGGCATTGGAGAGTGAAAACACCAAATTGCAGGGCTTGTTGAGCCTCCGAGAGCTGCAGTTACTGCATGATGCACACGCGGGCGGGGCGGCTCAGATGCGTCGAGAGACAACTTCTCAATCCGCCCACTCCTCTGCCTCCGGCCCTGACTTTCTGAACCCTTACTCAACTCCGCAATCCCATATGCATGACGATGGGTGCCCTTGCTGCGTCACATCGGGCTTCAATTCCGTCCATGAACGACCAGTGTCCCTTGCAGGGAGTGTATATAATGCAGACAACCTATCTATTGCCGGATCCGTGCTTAGCGACGACAACGACTCCAGTAGCTTACTCAGCATCAAGAATGAAGTCAGCTTTGACTTCTCCAATGCAGGAAGCGTCAACCCGGCGCCTGGGGCCTTTGCTGCAGCCACAGCCATCGAACAAATGCAGAAAAAAAGAAATATTCAAGGCTCTGCCCACTCCAAAACACTCCAGAATGGGTCTGCTCCTGCCATGGATGAGGAGAGCAAACAACAGCTTCTTACGGAGTTGGTGGCGGCATCTATCCCCAGATCCACGGAAGAGACGCTTTTTGTGCCGACTTTGCTCGCCAAAATCTGCCAGGTTTACGGCCACAGGTCAACGGCAGCACGAGTCACGGCCAATGCCATAGCATCGCTAAAAACAGCGAAAAAAGAGCCTGTGCATGACGAGAAACACCATAATATCCATGCGCGTCTTACAGCACTCATCTTGGACCCTACAGAGCCCAAATTGCCGCTGAACCAGGTCGTGGAGTTTCTTGGGCTCTTGGGTTTACCCAGTGCGTCTTTGCGGCAGACGTTATTAACGGAATATTTCCGAAACTGGGGAGATGTGTGCCCTATTGTGAATAAAAACGCATTTTTGCGAAATTGCGTGGGAATTTGGCAGATACTTGAAAATGGCTACACCAGCGAGACGTTAGATGTGTCTTGTGAGCTGGTGGAGAAGTTGGGGGCGATATTGGTGTTAATGTTGGCGCTAGCGTTGATGTCCTGCACAGAGCCGCCGGTCGACTCTATGCTCCAGCGTTACCACCGGTTGGTGCAGGAGTTCATCAAGCCCAACTGCATTCTCACCAAGTACTGCTCTGTGCAGTCGTTGCAGATCTTGGCATTATCCTTGCAGTACTTTTTGGCTAACGGAGACTATATTACGTGTTACGAGCTACGCGGGCGCGTCATATCCATGGCCCAGCAACTCAGAATGCACCGATGTCCTGCTGCCGTGCTAGGTGCGCATCACACCGCAGATCGGCACGTGCAGGGCTTCTTGCAGGGAGAGCGACGCATCTTATTCTGGTGCATCTACTCTTTGGACGCATTCTGCTCACTTAGCCTTGGTGTGCCGCGGCTTCTCAAGGATTACGAGATTGAGTGCGCCATGCCGTTTGCCAGCCGCAACCCCAACGAGGAAGACGATGTGGGTGGAGCTAACGAGAACATTTTGATTGTTAATAACACTAAGTTGACAATCTTTGGTCGCGTGAGCGCTGCGGCGCTCGCATACATGCAGTACTGCAAGGTTTTAGGCAGTATTTTGGATTCGATTTTCTCCCGGCTGGGAGACTATGATGATGTGCTGAATAAAGCGCTTGAAAAAGAGAGGTTGCTTGACTGCTGGCGCCGCGATTTGCCCCCAAATATTCGCTTTGAAACCGATACTCATGGCTTTTTGCAGCCACCCGCAGACGCACCTGCAGGTGAGGAATGCAACTTGACGCTCTTATCCAAGCACCAAAAGCTCTGCGTGTTTCTCTTCTACCACGCCAAAATCTTGATCTTTTTACCCATCATTTCCAAATACGGCTACCACCATAATGTGGGATTGTCCATGAAGGAAAAACTCTCATTGGGGAAACATAATGTGTCCTCTGTGGTGGCCAGTATGACGCTGATTCAGCAATCCCTGGCTCAACTTTTGAAGTTATTGAAACATGCGGTCGAAACGTCGCTTCTGCTTCCGCTTCCACTCAATATCCTGCAAGAGCATGCCCGATTTGCGCTTTTGGTAGCCCGAGGGTCCTTGGACTACATAAAAAATGGGCCCTTGCACCAGAATCTGAAGCAGCTTTTGCTCGATACGGTTTCTATATTCAAGAGCAGAAGCAGCACTGATTTTAGGCGTGGTAGCTTGACGGTCAACTCGGCAGTGCTTTTAGAATACCTGGTTTTAAGCATTTTGGGCATTAACCTCATGAAACCAAGCAATACGTTGCGGAAGAAGGCAGCAACAGCACATATCTCGCGTGCAGTACCATCTCGGGACGTGCCCCTTAGCAATAATGTGCTGTCAGGGCACTGGCTGTGGGGAGAGATGCAACCGGGGCAGCTGCATGCGCAAATGCAAGCGGCTGCAGTTGGTGCGCAAAGATGGCCTACTCACGATGCACACGAACAATCCGACGCCACGGCCCCCTTTCTGGCCTCCGAAACGCCGGAAAACCTCAGCACGATCCTCGACTTCGACCCCTTCGAAATGAACTACACGCAGGACCTTATGGTCAATGACTTTGTCACCGATGGGTCTTTGGGCTTGGTGCCGTTCTTGAAGGACTCCAGCGAAGAGCCTTTTTTGTATTTTGGGAACGCAGACGACATTTATAACTGAGGTACCCAATAGTATTAACGAATGACGATGATTTTCTGTTTTGTAGCGGAGTTGTAGTTTTTGGTGCACGGGTCCGTGGTTCTTGACAATACATTTAAACTTATGGTTTAGTAATATTAGTATAAAGGACATGGAAGCTACCTTTCTACCATACTGCCTTCTTTGTTTTATACTACCGCAGTTCCTACTCTTGGCTCTATCAATCTATACTCTATTTGTTATACTCCGGTTTACGGGTACTCTGGTTACTATGTTCATTCGTCGATGGATCCTCCTTCTGAGGGTCCAGTGCGATTTATATAACAATTGAAAAGAAACGTGTCATTTAAAAACTCTTCACCAGAACAATGGTGGGAATTGTTCTGGTATCTTTGAAGACAGCTCATGATTTGCGATGGCCGTACGCCGTTCTACGACGTTTGCACTAGCCCTTGTTAGAATAGGGCAGAGAGGCTTCACAATACCTCCATAGATAGGTCACTACCTTTGGTGGATCTGACACTATTGGACCTTAATGATTAGTAAAAAAAATTTTTCAAATACCATAGCGACTCTACGTATTTCTGTAGACTCTTTATCAAAATCTATAACCAGTTGTTAGATCCACCATAGGCAGGGCCCTGGCTATGAAGGTATTATGAAGCCTCTCAGTCCGATTGTTACAATGGTGATACGGCGTTTGGCCACCCGGGCACTTCGTGCATAGATGGCCCCTTTCGAATATTCCAGAACACTCCTTACCATTGTTCTGGTGGAGTTTTTCGGTTCCACGTTTCTCTCAAAATCATATAAACCCCCTCGGTCCTCTCTTTGAGGAACCATCAACGAATATAAGAGTTTAGGCATAAATGTATTAAAAGAACATAACACCAGTAGTGTATACTAAGAATCAGTGCTAATAGTCAGTGCTAATGGTAAGCCACTGATGGAGTCAATAACTATAATACCAGCATAGTAGAGCTGATATAGCCAAGAAACAAAGTTACAACTCTGCACAGCATACCATACCATACCATCACACTTTCACTACACTACACGTCTCTATTATCTCGTGCAGAACAGATAGACTTCTTGGGGAATAGCAGTGGAGGCTCTAAAAATGAGGTACATAATCTGATGGACCATTGTGCTCGCCAAATTAGAAAAGTACCTAAAACGTCAGAAGCAAATGGTCAAATCATCTTTGCGAGTAAGCTGGTCATCTTTGCGAGTAATGTGGTCATATTTGAGGGTAAGCTGGTCATCTTTGCGAGTAATGTGGTCATATTTGAGGGTAAGCTGGTCATTGCAAGTAAGCTAGTCTTATTTGCAGGTAAGGTAATTGGGAGGTGCATCAAGGCAAGTCGAAAATAATAATTTGAAAAGTATTTAAGATAATTAAAATCCTTCTTCCCCTTTTTTCATCCTCACTCAAGAATTACAATGGCTGCTCCTCAACAACAATCTAAGAAATCCACTGGTGATCCAAAGAATAACTTCTGAACGCTCAAAACCAAGTATGGATGGGTCATAGCCTGTATCTTTGCTTAAAAGATTCATAGAGTCTTAAACTAATAGAAACAGATGTTGATATAATCCTATGAATGAACGTCTATGCGTGGGTCACGTGACGCTTAGTTAAATTTTAAACAAGGTTCTCACTCTTTCACTTTCACTCGTTCACTCCTTTACTCTTTCACTCCTTTACTCTTTCACTCCTTTACTCTTTCACTCTTTCGATGTTGTTGTAGATAAATCTTTTTTTCTCTATCGATTAATACATATTAAATCATCAAATCTGTAGAATACTGAACGTTATGACTGCTGAGAAAAGTACCTTTAATTCACCTCAGATACTTTAACTAATTAATTCACCTTGGTTACTTTGACTAATTAAACCATCTCAGTTACTTTGACTAATTAAACCATCTCAGTTACTTTGACTAATTAATTCATCTCAGTTACTTTGACTGGTTAATGAAGCTGCTTACTGCTGCATGATCTGAAGCAGCTTATCATCACTGTTGAAATGAAGGCCGATCTGAAACTAACCAATCAGAATGTGAACATGATCTCAAATACAACAGACCACCTAGATCTAAGGCAGTATTGTTTTTGAGTCAGATATATCGAATGGTGAGTATTACAATGGATCTGTTTCAGAATATCAAACCCGTCACAATGGAAGAGGATCTGGATCTGAAACAGAAAGTAAAACAGAAAGCACAGCATATCATATCTGAGAAATCACCCAAATAGAAAGTGAAAGAGATGATGAACAGTGGAATTGAGACATGGAATCTAGAACAGCATTTATTAATCGTAAAGTGGAACATATTAACTATGGGAACGCAAGAACATCTGAAACAACATCTGAAACAACATCTGAAACAACATCTAAAAGAACTTGACTGATTAATGAAACTGCTTACTATGGTGAATTGGGTAATAGCTTTATACAGGTTCAGAAAGAATACCCAGACATACAGTACTGGAAAACTAACATTCATATTCGTTACTGTTGAATGAGTGGATATCTCCGCATAATCAAGTGCATACTCGCGTGAAAGCTGTATAGTACGTCAGGTCTCTATTTTTCCCGGGAAAGAAATTGGTGCAAGTGAATGCATACAACCAATGTTCAGTTTCTATGTTCAGTTTCTATGTTCAGTTTTTTTGTTCAGTTTCTTTGTCCAGTTTCTATGTCCAGTTTCTATGTCCAGCATCTATATCCAATTTCTGTCCAATTTCCCTTTCCAATTTCTGTCCAATTTCTCTGTCCAGTATCTATGTCCATGTCAGATCCGCCATAGGTAGTACCCTACCTATTTAGGATATTATGAGCCTCTCTGCCTGATACTTTGTATAAGGTCCTTTAGCCTGCGCGCACCTTCTCTTACTGTTGAGCTTTACTGTACACTCTGTCGAAGCGTGGAACAGTTATGTCATTGCTCGCTAATAACTCTAAGAGTTTTGGTACAGTTGTAGTCATTGCTGAGGCTTTGAACGTGTTAGGTGTGTTACAGTCTTGTAGTAGAAGGTCCGTAGTATCGTCAATATTCGGGATACCCCTCAACCAAGAGCGGGACCCCCTCTATATATACCCTTTCCTTACATTCCTTCTTCTCACACCGGACTTGTATATATACATTGTCCTAGAGTCAAACCTGACTCTCTCTGACAACAATAGCCGGTTGTAATGTTAGTTTCCACTCAGCACCGAGGACTGCAGGTAATACCTCACCTGCATACAAACGTTAGCACATCTTGCATGTTCAACACTTACAACTATACTGTATAAGCACCTCAGAATCCTGTTGGAACATGAGGAATCAGTACACCTCTATGTTGAGAATGAGCAATGACTGATCATTCCAGAAATGGAAGGTGCGCTCTTTAGAAAGTATAGAGTGTGCTCTGCCTTACTTTGGTGAACCTTGGTGAAGGTTGAGCTCCAACATGAAAGATGTTGAAGAAGGTTTAGCTTCAGTGAAAGACTGAAAGTCGAGCAGAGTTCCTAGACTATATAAGTTAGGACTCTTGCCATAATCCTAGGGTTAAATTAATCAATCATAATATCGTCTGAGAGGAACATACAAAGATGTCCTCTACTCCCAGACCCACCAGAAACAGCTCTCGTGTAACTCCTCAAGTATATACATATCTTGATGAGACTATGAACTTCATGTTTACCAATAAGTACAGTCCTCTGGACTGTACTCCATGGCTATTGAAAGGACCACCTGACGTGCCCGAGTTGAGGGCACATGAGGAGTTAAGTAATCTACACTCTAGTGTACTGCATGTTCCATGTGACTGCATGTAAGCAGGGTAGGTGAAACAGTGATATGCAGGAATGGACGAAGAGTGGACGAGGTCCCGCGAAAAAGGGAACGAGCGGTAATAGAAACGGATAGAGAATAAGAGACGATGTTGGGGTTGAGTATAGCTTAGATAAATAATCGTTCCAATCTATGCGTTAATCGATGATAAAGTGCAACAGGTTATGAGCCCCGAATCGCTTATCTCAAAATTAGAATTACCCTATCATCTTGACCATAATGAGAAAGCTCCAATCTTCGAAGTGGACCTTGTGAAAGTTTTGGAGAAGATCAGACCACTTTGATTCGGTTGGGTATACGTTGACGACCCAAAGAAGATCTTGCAAAGGAAATGCAATGTGTGCATTGCTGAATACTAGCGACTCAACGGAGTCAGGATTTTAGAACTTGGCATTTCAGATGCATGAGTGAACTTGTTTACTTTATGAGCTTCTTAACAAAGAAACGTTAATTGCGAAAGATTGCTCTTCCAAACGATACAACGCCGTGAGGCTTAATTCAAAGAGAGTGTTCCAAGGTTAGGAAGACAAACCGTCAGTTGTATCATCCAATTGATATAAAGTGAATATTTCTGCTTATCTAATGGCAGTCGAAAAGGAGAGTGTTAACTTGTTGCAAAATATGTAAGCTCGCATGCGCTCAAGCTGGTCAGGAAGACGCCATCGTTTGTGGGTATCAGGAGATATTTTTGGACGCAACAAATCAGATGAAAACAAGTGGATACTTTATGCTTAAATCGTTGAACATTATTACCCAGTTTAAGAGTTAAAACCCCGAATTGGTGAGTTCAAGGCTAACGATGTGGTTTGCATGGACTTGCAGATTGTTGAAGCAAGGACACTACAGAGAAACAAACTTTAATGCTTTGAGAACCAGACCCATCAATGCTCCTAGAAAGGATTTGAGTCCTAAGAAATGGGAATGAGCTAGCGCGGTCATGGAACAAAGAGCTAAAGAAGAGTCCAAGAAGTACGACAGTTCCAAAGAAAACGGTGGGACCAGAATCCACCGTATTATGATCCTAAAACTTGGTTGGTATACAGAGATGGACTGATTCCTAATGTTCCAACGCTTCACTAGTCCGCATACAAGATATCTGCGAAGTACCTTGACTCCGTACATGCTAGGTACTCGTTGACACCTTATCTATGGAAGAATCACCAGGGCTCATAACCTGTTAAGAAGTCAGTCCAAATCATTGGTAAACATCAGTACCTCTACATTAGATAATATTGGTGGGTCTGGTATTGGGCGACATCTTGGTATTGTCCTTCTTCAGTTGATATATATTTTTGGTGGTGTTATAAAATAGCGGGAACTTGTCCTTTTATATTGGGGTGAGCCTTCACATGACCAAAGTCACGTGAGTGGCTAGGGCGCTAATGTGACAGCAAGAGCTGTTTTTTTCACAATTCCCTCTGAAGGTTTGACTCCAATATTTCTAACCTTCGTAACTCAGTGGATATCTTCTCACGAGAAGTTTTATGAATGTATCCATAGTTAATTTTCAAAATTAACGAATTCAACAATCATATTGCTTGTCTTGTCACCATTCTTTATCTCACGGAATCAGCTCTGACCAGCAAATCAGCTCTGACCATGATGTGCTTAGATCCTTTGACCTTGACCGTCATGATTTAAAGTTCAGATATTCATGGTAGTCGACTCAATAATTTGGTTCAACTTCTTCAACTTATCTAGAGTGACTTAAGAGTGACTTAAGAGTGACTTAAGAGTGACTTAAGAGTGACTTAAGAGTGACTTAAGAGTGACTTAAGAGTGACTCAAAAGTCTCAAAAGTGACTCAAAAGTGACTCAAGGCTAGTTCAGAAGGATTTTGGGGTGGTATTGGGTATTTAGTGGTGGGACACTGGAATGGAATGTGGAGACCTCGGAATTAAACTGAATGAATGCAAAAACACCCGTGCACCATGCTACCTCAGCAAAAAAAAAGGCCCAACACAAACAACCTTTTCATTATTGTACGGAACAGAAAATGGGTTGGTTGGAATCTTGGAATTCCGGACATCTCAACCATACATTTTCAAAATTCAAATTATTGGTGGGGAAGCTCGTAAGGAGGGGTGACAAAAAATGGTGGTGCGAGTTTCGGTCATTCCGAGGTCTGTCCACTATTCCCTCAATAACCCATTCAGAAAAATAGGTTCTACTCTAAAATCTAGAGTTCTGATTAAAATTAAGAGGCAGACTACATCCAAGTTCAACTTCCACTATTTGACTATCTTCCATCGTCTTCCATTAATGCCATTGTTTGCGATAAAGGTTTCCATGAACTGGCAAGTGCCGTACACTATGGTATATTCTTAGGATTCATCGACTTTGGTATGCGGATTCAAGGTAATCTAACATCAGAATTGGTCCAAGCTTGACGTTTCATAACAATTGACATATGTGTTCAAATATTGAGGTCGATATTGAGGTCGATATTGAGCAATGAAATCCCTTCATGGCTACTAGTATCAATTCGTTCCCTGAGGGGCGACAAAAGTCTCGAGATTTTCTTCCCAACAAGGTTAATACCTAAAACAGTCAGTCAGTTTTAGCAGCCAAAAGGTCTACCGATTATGATCTGTGTTCAGTCTCTTTGCAAGACCTTAGGGTTTGAATATCTCTCGAGCACTTTTGTGCTACAACTGCGGACGACCGACTCCTACTCTACTTTTGACTCCTACTCTACTTTTGACTCCTACTCTACTTTTGACTCCTACTCTACTTTTGACTACTACTCTACTTTTGACTACTACTCTACTTTTGACTACTACTCTACTTTTGACAGCTACTCTACTACTTAAATACTTGTGTACTGCTTCTAGACTGGCTTGGATCACCTAATATATACTGCCGACTACGGACTACCACTATAAACATTACTAATGTATAAGATCAATTAGGAGAGAGGAGAGAGAGGGGAGGGAAGTGGTCGGAGCCGATATCGGAGCCAATATTAAAACGAATCCTGCATATAACCCGATCTCACCCACACCCAAACACCAAAAATGTGCCCCGAGGATTCTTCCGCACTGGCCCCCACCTCGGGCCTTGAGTTCGGCCCACCTCGGGCTCGGGGCTCGGAGCTTGGACTAGGTCACGCACTGCGTCGTACTGCACCCAGTCACGTCGTCTTGACATATAAAGCGCGCTTCCCCACCATTCGTTTTACAGCCATTATTCACAATTCCCACACATTAACAGCCACAGATTTACAGCCAATCAAATTCTTAAACAATCAGAAAGAATTATTAAGCCAATCAGAAACAAATCACACTTAAGACAGATTGTTACACGGAAGAATTGGAATTATATTGAAATCAATTCCTTTCATTCTTACAGCCAATCAGTTACATATTCACAGCCGTTACAGCCGTTGGAGCCAATCACCATTACAACGCAATAATCGCTTTACAGCCAATTGTTGGTACATAAGAGCTGGAACTATAATTGCGTTGAAGTCAATTAGTTGTTACATCATTACAGTCAGTCAGATTTACAGTCAGTCAGATTTACAGCTAGTCAGATTCTTAAACAATCAGAAAAAATTATTAGGTTAATCAGATTGTTATACATAAGTATTGAAAGTCCATTGACTACCTCTAAAGTCAATTATCCCTTCATTCTTACAGCCATTACAGCATTACAGCATTGTATCTGTTATAGCCGTCTAGAGCCAATCAGATTTGTTGTGCTAGATCTGAAAATATACTAATTGCACTGAAGTCAATTTGTTGGTGCAGTCATTACAGTCAATCAGAGTTACAGTCAATCAGCGTTACAGCAATCAGATTTACAGCTAATCAGAGTTACAACCAATCAGAGCTACAGCCAATCCGAGTTACAACCAATCCGAGTTACAGCCAATTAGACTTTCAATTCGTCATTCACCCAGTTTTACAGCCATTTACAGCCAATTGACGTCTTACATCTAAAGCGATCAGTTGTTACAGTTCAAAGTTTCATCAGCATCTACATTCAATTAAGTTCCAATTAGAATGTCGACGTTTGCAAAATCTGGATTCAAATCGCTCAACTACAACTCGTTCCGGCCCCAGTACCCCCCAGCCTTTTATCAGACGCTTTTGGAGTACACTGGAAAACTGCACGTGCAGAATACCATTGACCTTGGGTGTGGCACTGGCGCCGCCACGTTCCCCCTCTTGAATTTCTCCCAAAATGTCAAGGGCTTGGACTTGTCGCCTGAGATGATCAAGACGGCATCCGAGTTAAAAGCCGACAGGCTCCTGCAGATGGGCATCTCGGACGAGTCTAGAATCGATTTCTTTGTTTCTGCCGTTGAAGATTTCCTGGCGCCTGCGGATAAGTTTGACTTGATGACGGCTGCCGAATGCATTCATTGGTTTAAGGATTACGATAATTTCTTCCGCACTGCACACAAGCAGTTGAAGCCTGGTGCTACCTTGGCCTACTGGTACTATGTGGATCCGTTGGTGGTTGGAATCAGTGGCCCCTGTACACAGGAGCTTAGCAAACCGGAAATCGTTTCGAAATTCATGCACTTATACGACACCTTGGTGTACAAGGACCCCTCCTTTTTGGGTCCTCACTGGGAGCAGCCCGGTAGAAGTATCTTGCGGGACTTTTTAAAGGAGGTGGATGCCAAAATCCCCAGCGATCTCTTTGAAGAAGTCAAGATTCGCAAATACGACCCTACAGAAAACCCCAACCCAACGGAGCCCGACCATCTTCAGCTTGCCAAGGAAAATGTTTCATTGGCCGAGTACACCAAGTACCTTACCACGTTTAGTGCATACCACAATTTCCAGGAGAGCACGGGGAAAGGCCAGCAGTTTATCGACAAGTTCATTGCGTACTGTGAAAGCGAGCTTGGATTCGACAAAGACAAAACACTTTTGGATCTCAGGTGGTCTTCTGGCTACACCTTCATGAAGAAGCGCAGTTAATCTGCACTATTACTGATGATCAGAAGCCAGGACCAACAAATAACACTATTGCTGAATACTCAATATTACTACTGATTGTTTCTCACTGAGTACTCAATATTTCTATTTCTACAACTTACTGAGGAGTTTAAAGTCAATGAATACACTCAACATGGCTTTTATCAGTTGGAAAAGTGCCTCTTGAAATTTATTGGAAATTTGAAAGAAGCCAGTAGAGACTTGAACATTATGGGTCTACCAATCAAAATGCTACCTTTCGTTGATCCTACAAAGTGTGCAATTCATCCCTGTCAAGAGATCATCCATAGCAATCAGGACAAAGGAGTGGTTGTGTGAAGATTGAACTATACTGGTAGCACCTGAATCTACACTAGTGGTTAGCAAGTACAAGGTGGATCAACCAGAATCCTCCATAAGCCATTCATTGAGTATTCAATGGCAGCCTGAAATATCCAAAAGGAAGGTCATAAAGCGGGATCATTAACTATGGATTTCTAATTCTCATGAGAATTAGAAGGGGGATCATACATATTGCTTCATACCCTAATTCAAGCTATGTGTATATGCAAGATACGTTGAGAGATGTGGTATCTTCAGATTGGAAAATGCAGTTCGGGGTTCCTCTCAGTGCAGGTCAGAGTTATGACGGACAAAAAATTCAAACTCTATTACGGATGGTTCTAAAAATCAGCGTGGTTCCGGCGATGGTTCTACGGCCGACAATGGTTCCGGCGATAGTTCTAACAATCAGTGTGGTTCCGGCGAGTTAAAGTTCCGAATCTTGTCTCCATCCACTCCTACAGTTATTGCTACTGCATTCTGATGAAAAAGGCAGCTGTCATTTCTACAGTATTCTGATGAATACAGGCAGCAGCTGTACCAGGCGCCAGCTGTACCAGGTCGTTCTCAGGTCGGAGTGATGTCCCTTCCGAAATCACTTCATTGACAAGCTTCCAATATAATTGTTCAAAAAGGGAAAAGTACACACCACCTGGGAATTGTGGCCTGGTCACTGGACTACTTTGTTTTGTCCGACCAAACAAACTCCTATTCGTCCTGCATTGACATTAACATGATTGATTTGGACACTGGAACAAGTGGAACAAGCTGAAACGGTAAGAATAAACTTTCAGTTAACGTAATCTACAACGTTACATCATTATGGCTGACTTCCAGGGAAGCTCTTGCAGGAAATCAAAAACACCGGCCTAATATACCTGCACGTGACCTCCAATTACTAAACGAAGAAAGTGAAATAGTGAAAGCGATAGATAGGGAGTGAAAGAAAAAGTGAAAGAAGATATAGAGGGAATATAGGAAATAGTGATTGAAAGATTAAAAGATTGAAACAGACTGCATATAGCGTATATTGGCCTTACGTTTCCTGAACCAACGATGACATTTTATAACGCAGGACTCTTATCTTACTTTTGTCTCTTCTAGTAGTATGATATGGCCATTTGTTTGTAAGTAAAGGGCGTACTAAAGAGTATGATTGTTCATAACTTGTGGTTATGAGCACCGGCATACCTGTGTATTACCTTCTCTAGTCAGCATTGACCATTAAAAGTATTCTCCCATGAACCACAATATCCTTTGAGTTTGTTACTCTTTAATACTAGTTCTGAATAGACTTTGATCCTATCCCCAACAAGTATCACTTGGTCCTATATTACAGTACTGCCAACAAAATTATAGCTCATAACTTATCGGCAGACGAAATTTGGAAAATGTATTGAAGGTATCTGGTGGTTCCCAAAGGGTGGTATCATATGCCAGCATCGAAAGTAAAGACAAAAGCGTCAAAAGTCCATGGTAAAGTAGTGGACGGCGAAAGTGACGTCGAAGTAAACGTCAAGGGCTGCGTTGAGGTGCGGTAGACGCTTAGGCCACGGAGAACAAGTGCTTTCCAAAGTCAGGGTTTCCGCCCAAGGTGTTCAAAATATCACCGGTGTAGTTTTCTGGCTCCAAATCGGTTCCGTTATAGTAAACCTTTTCCCAGTTTTGCAACACGTCCTTCACAAATGGCATGCCTGCAATAGGCAAGTTGTTGAAGGCCAATGATGACCCACCGTTCTGTGGGTCATTAAACCACTCAACGGTATCGTCGGCTTTAGAAGGAGGAGGCCTGGAAAAGTCAGAGATCGATCTCATAATCACCACACGGTTGTAGTTGACAAGCCCGTGCGTGTGCAATCTGGTGAAGGCCTCTAAAGATGCATTGTCCTCCTGTGCCGTGGAGCAGTACGTGGCTGAGCCATTGCTCATCATGTTGGCGTAGTAACCAAAGTAATCTCCCAATGTCTTTCCAGTGAAGTAACTGTCCGACGTTAACGTGTCACACTTGACCACGGAAGGTAAGGCTTGTGCTGCCTTTTCCGAGTACAACTTTCTGTTGGCGATATTCTGGTCGTTTCCTTTATCAAGCTTGGCAGTGCTGGCCAACTCAGCAGCCTTGTCTCTCAACTTCTCGTTAAGCTCAAACACCTCGGTTCCGTAAACATTTCCGGGGTAACTCCATGGGTCCTTGCTTCCGAAAGCCCAGTATCCGGAAGTCCAATTGGTGTGGGCGGCGTGGAAGTCTTGGTACGCGGTTTCGTACTCTAAGGCAACCTGAACGGCGTACTTTGGCATCGTCACCGAGCCCATGGTGGTGTAGTTGGGCTCACCTCCTGCAATTCCAGAAATTAAAAAGTAGGTGTGGGTAAGATCGAACAACGACGACAATCCCAAAGCGGTAATGGTCGAGGCAGCGTTGATTTCTCCTTCTCCAGTGATCAAGTTACAGACAGAGTAGTCCAGGGTACACTTGATCTCTGGGTACATGGGGGACAACCCAGGAATGGTGATGTTGTGCTTGTAGTCCAAGTAGTCCACCCATGGGGCAGCCTCGTACTGGAACATGCTGATGACGAACACCTTGGGCTCAATGGTTGCAGAAAGTCTGCCATACTCCACATCCAATTCATCACCAGCCGATGTAGGAGCATCTTCAATCGATTCGACTTTTTTCTCCACAGGATGTGCCAACACCGAGGCTACCAACGTAGCAATAGAAACGAGGGACAACTTCATCTTTCAACGTTATACTTGAAATGTGAAGTTATGTAACGAAAGACACTGGAAAGTGGTTCTTTTGAAAGGTGAAGCATACAACAACAGGAATTCCGCTCCTATTTATGCTCCAACTTTTTTTCGGCTCCATTGCCATCTGAAGATCTGCATTGCATGAAACTTAGAACGCTTGCATTTTGCATGCCTGCTTTACCCTGTTGGCGTCGCCATACATTGGTAGGATCCTGCACAAAATGGGGTCTTTTGTCTTATCGGTCCCTCGAGTTTCTCGTAGCCAATACAATGCAACACTACCGAGTGTATACCAGACCAGGGCTCGAGATGCACTGGCTCGAGATGCAACCCCCACAAGACATTCCTGGCTATTACCACCACAATTAAACTTTCCCCAATAAGTTACCCAACCCTTCAAACCATTCAAAGCCTAATTTTCTGAAATTTAGCCAAGGAATCAACATCCTCCCTCACTTCACAGTGAAACTGGGTGCATCTTTTTTGTTTGGCACGATGAAGAATTGACATGGTGCAGGTCGTGAGACTTGAGATGATGCGGGCCGTGAGCATTTAGCCGCTGTTGGCACAATCTCTCGCTTTAAAATTCAGTGCGTATTTGCGACTGATAACTTCCAAATCGGGCCCGCGTGAAAACAAACTGGGGGCCGCTTTCAGCCATTGTGGGCAACGCTATGCGGAATCTGCTGCAGCCTCCATGCACTCAGTGATATCATGAGATTTGATATGAGATAGGAGAATTACTATGAAATATAAGCGGGGAAATTCACTCGGGAGTTTTTTAATATTTGATTGCTTCTCAAACGATAAAGGCGAATCTTGATTTGAAGTTGAAACGGCGAGGGATATAAAAACAACAAGGGAAATAGTTTGAGGCAGAAACGGATATAACTTGTAGAAAAGTGGAGGAAAGTATTAATATGAAACTGAATCGAAGGGGCGTATCTGCAACTGGTATTGGATAGAAATTTGGATTGCTATTGTTTTAACAGAAGTGGTTGATTCTTGGAAAGGATAATGATCATAAATGGTTGCATTTGGTTAGACCTTGGGAGATGTAACGGTAACTGTTATGAAGGACAATGTTGAGGTAAGATTTCAATTTTATGGGTAAACTGATTGAAGTGAGTAGAAATTAAGTTTCTGCAACACAAGGTTGAGCTGAGGTTAATTACAAATTAAAATCCATATTGAGGTATAGTCCAGACTCAAATATTTGGGCCAGAAACTTCATCTTAATGTATTAGAAACCAGAAACTTCAACTTAGTGTAGACTAAGAAATGATTAATGTGCTAATCACTTAAAGTGGATATAGTCTGCCCCTGAAAAGTGGATTCTGTAACATTGGTTGTAAGTTGATTTTCGTTTTAGGTTAAGCTCTAACATTAAACTGGATCTAAACAAACCCTCCAACAACTATATGGAAACCAAATTGACTGCTGTTAATTATGACATGTTATGAACAAACCCAGCTGTAATTAAATTATGTCTATTTGTCCCTCAATGTATGACCAAATTGTAACAAACTCCGCTGTAATTAAATTATGACTAGATGCCAGTCCTTGAATCTATGACTTAATTATAACAAACTCCGATGTAATTAAATTATGGCTTTATGGCGGTCCCTAAATGTATGGCTAAATTTTAATTAGAACAGGAAACCTCTTCAATGAGATTTGGTGTTTTTGCAGCAGTATGGAAATATGGGACTATAATTCATGGTGGTAATGCTCCGTATTTATACCCCTGAGAATGGGGAATAGACACAAAACGAATTCTGGTGGCAAAACCCCGCTTCATGCAAGATCATTGCCTCTTCTGTCTTTGTGGTAAAAATCATGTACCTCATGTTTCAAATGTGAAACATCCACTTTATTTAAAAAAGATGCCGCGGCCCCAAAAATCGTGGACCCAAAACTCCAACATCCGTGCACCAGAAAGCACACCCATGCACCACACAGCACTCATAGCTAAATCCAAATCCGAAATTGACCCTAAATCGACCTGAAACTCATGATCTTCGCTATTCCTAGGGCGCTCAAAAATTTGTTCGTAGGTTCGTTTCTTCTCTGGGTCTTGCTTACCACAGTGATACCCCAAACCATCAGCAAATACTCCGAGTCCCAGCTTATCAACTCCAAACTCGAGTCCCATGTATACCCATACAACTCCTTGACGATACCCTCGGAGATCCACATCGCCAATTCCGATGTGTACTTTGTGATTGGCCACCCCGATGACGAGGTGATGTTTTTTGCACCCTCCTTGATCGAATTGGGCAAGTCCAAGTACAATAACCGCTTAAAACTCATTTGTTTCACTCACGGCGATGCAGTGGACCCTTCGTTTGGAGCAGTCCGGTCACATGAGCTCAAAAAGCTGGCCAGAATCTTGCCTGTGGAAGAGGTGATCATTCTCGATGGTTATGAAGATAGCATGGACGTTCAATGGGATCCTCAGCACGTGGCAGCATCGCTCAACCGGGTGATTAAGCCTACAAACGAAAATTACGTGGTGATTACTTTTGACGAAAATGGTGTGTCCAACCACCCTAACCATATATCGTTGTACCATGGCTGCAAGCACTTTTTCACGAGCTACAACAAGAGAGCCTCCAGACACCTCTATGTTTTGAAATCGCTAGGGTTCTTGGAGAAGTACTCGTTTACTTTGTTGACCAATATCGAACTTCTTATAGGGTACATATCCAAGGCTGTTTTGAAGAATATTTTGAAGGTGGGTGTCAATATCAGTTTTTTTCCCAACCACCTCGAAAAGAACTCCATCAAGTTCTACTCAGATTTGAACATGTTGAGTTTGGCCTACTCTGCAATGGCCTATGGGCACTTTTCACAGATGGTATGGTTCCGATACGGCTGGTTGATCTTGAGCAGGTACTTGACCTATAACCACCTCATCCAAGTCTATTAATAGCACTTTCAGACAATCGACCTACCAGACATTCAACCAAGATCCGGTCATTGAGCAGGCCGTTAAATAACATGAAACAGGCCGTTGAAAGAAGCTTTCACCAATGCTTTCAATTGAAATCATCGTTATTACGCTTTCAGAAAGGCTGGTATTGAGATACTGAACAAAGCCAAGAATGACACATTGGAACGATCAACAAGGCATGAAGCCAGCGAAAGAGACTATTTGCTGGGAACTCATTACTGCATTACATCTGCCAAAAGTTCTTTTCGCCAAACACCGTCGCTCTCGACAAATCAGTCAGATAAAGGCTTTACTAACTCAAAGGCGTGAGCATCACCATCATCATCCTTTTGCCAGAGAAAGGAGTCTAATAATCAGAGTAAGGACAGTTAGTTTATTTATATTTTGACCAGAGAATGACCTCTATTATTTGAAACGAGACACCAATAGTCTATTAACATTTGGAACCAGATCCATTCCGCTAAACAACAGAAAAAGGGACCAATTTATTGGCGTTTGAAAGGAACCAATATTTCCATTCAATTAAGGCCATTCGAGTTTCTATGAATATACCATTTTTTTTTTGAAGAGGACTGTATATTGAATGAAACAGTCTTAGTCTTCACGATCCATTGATTGAATAGTGTTCAGGGTTGGATACTAGATGTTTTATTGAACAATATCAGGTTGAACACTAGACGTTCTGGAAGCCGAATTGCTTTTGGCACCAGTTTGCGCCGTGCTCAAAGAAGTCCTGCTTCGTAATGGTGATTTCCTTCAATATATCCTCATTGACCAATTGCTGTCCTCCATACCAAGCAGCCGTGTCCAAGTCATGAGGTTGTTCCCGGACCTTGACCTCCCAGTTCGTGGGCAATTCCTTATCCAAATCGTGGACTAGCCTCAGCTTGAAATTGGCTAGTTTGGCGGTACCTCCGACCAAGTTGATGTTGGCCAGCAAAAGGGGCCTCAGCACTTCGGGACATGCCATAATGGCCTCGACGATGAGATCAATGATATTCTTGAAGTTTGCATTCTGAACCACCGAGTTCTTGGAGTAGGTGTTGTTGTCCAACATGATCTCCGGGCGAAAAAGCGATTCCGGAATGGAAAAACGCTCGTCGAATAACTGGATGGACTGGGCATCCAGTCCAAGCTTGGCGTCGTCTTTCTTGACATACCCCGTCATGGTAGTTTTAAAATCCGGCAATACAAACTCACACTTGGCCAGGAGCTTGTTCTTGAGGGCGTCTTCGAAATCCGTGGCAATGTACATGGTTTGTTCCTTGACGGTGTTGATGAGAACAGGTTCATCGGATACGTCATAGTGGCGGAATGAGATCAACTCCTTGAGGAGCCCGTTGAAGTGTTTGCCTCCAATAGGCAATTTGCGGATACCTTTCCAATACGGACGTTGGTACAAGACGGGGACTATATGGGTAGCACTGAAGCCACAGTCCACCACCAAGGAGAAATCGCTCGGGTTGGGTATATTGGTCCAGGGAACAAGCGACAGTGGAATACACCGATAGTATTGGCTGAAACCATACTCTTCAAACACAATCAAATCGGTATTCATGGAAAGCTGGGGGAGCTGGAACGGCGACTCGGTGAGGGTCAAGTGCACCTCCAGCGGATCGAATTCCTTTTTGGGCAGGAGCCGGTCCAAAGTATAGTCCCAGATGGGTTTCTGGGTCTCCCACAGAATGAGGTTGCCTTGTTCGTGTGGGCGACGGAAGTTGATACCGGAATAGAGGTTGGTATGTGAGAGATAGTCGTTGCCGATATAGATGGCGGAGTCTTTTGCTTTTGCAAGAAGATTCTGCACTACTAACGGGTTCTCCTGCGAGGCGTAACCAGCCTTGATGGAGTAGGACCCATTGTCTAGAATGACGTGGTGAACCATGAAGATGAGTATACGCAGTGGGTGGAGGTGAACATAAGGCACGTGAGAGACATCATGCATGTGAGAAGTATCATGTGACATAATGCACGTGATGAAAAAGGCATGTTGTTTGAGTCACGTGAGAGAACAGAGAACCATCTGTTCACATTCATTAGATCCACTATGGGCAGGGCACGACACATAGAGGTAATATGAAGCCTACTCCGTCTGATCTAGCAATGGCCATTCCAAGATGCCATCTCCGCAGTCACCATGGTACAAAGCACCAGGGTGAAATGTGATAATCCCGAAGTACCAGGATGGAATGTGAACAGGTTTCCCAGTGGGACTTAGGGAAAACTGGTTGACTAGGCGACCCCCGTCAACTACTTAAGTAGTAATTCTTTTTATATGCTAATACTGACAGTAATCTATCTGCACTCCAGAATCTATCTCATTCTTAATCGGTCTCATTCTTAATTCGAAAACGGATCTCGATGTGGCATTGGTTAAGGTTAAGTGGCATTTAAGTATGGTTGATTAGAAGAGCCCGGAACTGGGGGTAAACCGGGGGTTGCGAAAAGGGTAGAAACACCCGTGCACCAGGCTACCTCAGCAGAAAAAGGCCCAATGCAAACGACCTTTTTTGTCATGGAACGGAAATAAAAATGGGCTGGTTGGATTCTAGGAATTCCGGAATTCACAATGTATATTTTTGAGTCAAAAATCTTTGCGTGGTGGATTTTTGGAGGTCCTGTAGTTGGACAATTCCGGCCTCGGCCCTTAATTCCGGTCAAGCTATTGCATACCATAAAAGGATCAGTGCTCATAATTATACATAATATAAGTATGTTATGTCAGAAAAAGTAAGCAATCCAGTATGGGCATTTATGGCAAGCTCATAACAACAACCAGCTGGATCTGTTGGCTCCCCTCCAACTATTTAAGTATTTCGATTCCCTCGTTTCGAGGAATCATCAACCAACAAAAGTATCTTAGTACATGAACGTTTCACAAGAATCTAACACTAACACTAATACTAAAGCTAATACTAATCCTAAAGCTAATACTGATACTAAAGCTAATACTGACACTAAAGCAAACACTATTACCAAAGCTAACATTAATACTAAAGCTAACACTAATACCAAAGCTAATACTGATACTAAAGCAAACACTATTACCAAAGCTAACATTAATACTAAAGCTAACACTAATACCAAAGCTAATACTAATACTAAAGCTAACATTAATGTTAGATCCTCCATAGGTAGGACGCTGCCTATAGAGGTATACTGAACCCTAGTCTATCCGATTGTATATGGCGTGATACAGAATTTGCAATGGCCATTTCTCTCAAAGTTTTATAAGCCGCTCCGGTTCCTCTCTTTGAGGAATCATCAACGAGCATAGTGTTAATAAGGCATAAATGTATCATTAAAGCTAACACTATCACTAAAGCTAACACTATCACTAAAGCAAACACTATGACTAAAATTAACACTACTAGTACAGTGTTTTTCAAAACTATTCAAACCAGCGCGACAAAATATTTCGAACCAAGAAGACAGAATGGTTCAAACCACACTAGCAAAATTAAACAAACCAATACACATAACCCTTAACAAGTTGTCGTATACATGATAACAAGGTAACAAGTTCAGTTCCGTCCGTTTTCAATCTTGATTGGTACTGCAAAACTTCCAAATGTAGTATATATGAGGCAATCGTCCAGACCTAAGACCTAAGATTTAGGATTTCAGAATATTGAATTCTAATGAATGTTGGTGTGAAACATTATGCCATTTGGTTTGAAAGACTGTGCGCAGGGGTACGAAACTTTCTGAATTATTGGTTTGAATCGTTTTGTCGCGCTGGTTTGAAACATTTTGTTGCGTTGATTTGAATAGTTTTGAAAAACACTGTATCACTAAAACTAACACTACTAGTACAGTGTTTTTCAAAATTATTCAAACCAGTGTGACAAAATGCTTCAAACTAGCGCGCCAAAATATTTCGAACCACACTAGAAAAATGTTTCAAACCAATAATTCAAAAAGTTTCGTACACCCCTAACCAGTTGTTATATACAGAATAACAAGGCACCCAGTCCAGTTCAGTTCAGTTCCGTCCGTTTTGACCCTTGATTGGTCCTGCAAGACTCCCAAATGTAGTACATATGAGGCAATCGTCCAGATTTAGGATTTCAGAGTATTGAATTCTAATGAAAGTTGGTGTGAAACATTATGCCATTTGGTTTGAAAGGATGTGCGAAGGGGTACGAAACATTTTGTCACGCTGGTTTGAATAATTTTGTCACACTGGTTTGAATAATTTTTTCACACTGGTTTGAACCATTTTGTCACGCTGGTTTGAATAATTTTGTCACACTGGTTTGAATAGTTTTGAAAAACACTGCGACATAATGTTTCAAACCACACTAGCAAAATTAAACAAACCAGTAATTCAAAAATTTCTGTACCCCTTCACACAGTCTTTCAAATCAAATGGCATAATGTTTCACACCAACTTTCATTAGAATTCAATATAATTCTGAAATCTTAAATCTTAGGTCTTAGGTCTTAGGTCTGGACGATTGCCTGATATGTACTACATTTGGGAGTCTTGCAGTACCAATCAAGGGTCAAAACGAAGGGTCAAAACGGACTGAACTGAAGTGAACTGAACTGAACTGGTTTCCTTGTTATCCTATATACAACAACTTTTTAGGAGTTATGTGTATTCGTTTGTTTAAATTTGTTAGTGTGGTTTGAATCGTTTTGCCGGGCTAGTTTGAACCATTGTCTTTTTGGTTCGAAACATTTTGCCGCGCTGGTTTGAATACTTTTGAAAAACACTGTATCATAAAGTGTTTTTCAAAATGATTCAAACCAGTGCGACAAAATTATTCAAATCAGCGTGACAAAATGGTTCAAACCAGTGTGAAAAAATTATTCAAACCAGTGCGACAAAATTATTCAAATCAGTGCGACAAAATGTTTCAAACCACACTAGAAAAATGTTTCAAACCAATACATAACCCCTAACCAGTTGTTATATACAGGACTACAAGGAACCCAGTCCAGTTTCGTCCGTTTTGACCCATAATTGGTACTGCAAAACTCCCAAATGTAGAACATATGAAACAATCCTTCAAATTTAAGGTTTTAGAATGTTGAATTCTAATGCAAGTTGGTGAGAAACATTACGCAATTTGGTTTGAAAGACTGCGCAAAGGGGTATGAAACTTTTTGAATCATTGGTTTGTTTAATTTTGCTAGTGTGGTTCGAAACATTTTGCCGCACTGGTTTGAATACTTTTGAAAAACACTATGATACCAAATTTAGCCCATTTTCACTCAAAACTATATCTATCCATCTTATAGGTGGTATTATATAAAGTTCATAGTATTATCAAGATGGGTAATTACTTGATGAAGGTATATGAGAGTTATTTCTTGTGAGTCTGGCTGTTTCTGAGGTCTGCGACTGGAGCACATCTCAATACAGTATTTTTCAGAACTATTCAAACCAGCGCAACAAAACGATTCAAACCAAAAATTCAAAATGTTTCGTAATCTCTTCGCACATCCATTCAAACCAAATGGCATAATGTTTCACACCAACTTTGATTAGAATTCAATCTTCTGAAATCTTAAATCTGGACGATTACCTCATATATACTACATTTGGAAGTTTTGCAGTACCAAACAAGGTTCAAAACGGATGAAACTGAACTGGTTAACTCGTTATCATGTATACGACAACTTTTTACGGGTATGTGTATTGGTTTGTTTAATTTTGCTAGTGTGGTTTGAATCGTTTTGCGTCGCTGGTATGAACCATTCTGGCTTCTTGGTTGAAATCATTTTGTCGCACTGGTTTGAATAGTTTTGAAAAACACTGTATATTCGCACAGACTGCACTGTTGAAAGTGTCCATAAACACTCGCATAGACTGGAACACCTGTCTTGTTTCTCCACAAGAGTGTTAACAATTCTGGTACAGTAGTGTTCATCCTTCTTTAATGTATTTTTAACTTGTCCGACTTATATAGACTAGAATATGTGTCTTGGGCGACTTATATACTAGAATATTTGTCTGTGGTCTATCTCGATCTCCTCTTTATATATTTAGGGATCATTGAATCGAGTCCTCCTATACCGGACTTGTTAATCCCTTGTCTGAAGTCAAACCCTATGACTCCTGACGTCAAGACCCGGTTTATATTATCCGTCTGTACATATACATTTCTCGGAACCTTATGAGACTTATCCCTTTGTCCCATTCCACTGTCCTATAGTTAACTCCTACCTGTACACACACGGGTCAGGCCATTTCAAATGTTCAACACACTCTCTCTGCTCTCTATCTTCTGATGTTAAAAAATGAGCAATGACTGATCATTCCAGAAAATAAACGTGCACTCTCTTTAGAAAGTATAGAGTGTGTTATACCTTAGAATGGTGATTTTTGATAAAGGTTCGGCTCCAGTATAATATCTTTATGTTGAAGGTTTAGTAGAGTTCAGAAACTATATAAGTTTGGAATTATGGTCCCAATCCTATTGTGTTAATTAACTAATCAGAAGAGTATTCACCCATATCATTTCTTATTACCCAAAAAATATCATCAATATCATTGTTTCTATTAGTTCCAGTATCTGTTCAGGATATTATCAAATATTATCAGTGTCTATCAGTGTCTATCAGTGTCTATCAGTGTCTATCAGTGTCTATCAGTGTCTATCAGTATTTAGTATCTTGTTGTTACGTCAGGTAGTCTGTTTAGTATGTTTTTTGGTTGATGATTCCCCAGAAAGAGGAATCTGAGCTATTTAAGTATTTGACAACGACGTCGTCCGCCAATTCAACCGGTTGTTGCTAGGTGCTTGGCTTTCCAAATTATCATAGAGTGAAATTGGACATAATACTATACTGTATTGTTTCCTTTTTCTCACATACTGATATGAGGTATAATTATGAGCACTGATCCTTGCAATAGCGTGGCCGTGACCGGAATTGAGAGCCGTGGCCGGAATTGTCCAACTACATGACCTCCAAAAATCCACCACGACAAGAATTTCGACTCAAAATTATACATCATGAATTCCGGAATTCCGAGATTGCAACAAACTTATTTTCACAAAATAGAAGCAAAAAAAAGGACGTTTGCGTTGGGCCTTTTTCTGCTGAGGTAGCCTGGTGTACGGGTGTGGTTTGCACCCATTCAATGTCAATGTCAATGTCAATGTCAATGTCAATCTCAATTCCGAGGTCGAGGTCGAGGTCCCCATACTCCATTAAACAACTCGTGAGAAATACCTACCACAGTCACATACTAGTGAGACATGGATACACCTCCCAGATGTGGCTGAACTAGACCTTACATAGTCTATGGTGATTGATGAAGTCGAATTTATGATCAATGAATTCCTTGGCCACCTCTTGACCATAGTGTGAGATTTTGGGTTATACCTCTATATCTACACTTCCCCAGTGGCTACCTAAAAAAGATATTTCCCAACAAAGGAGATATTTCCCAAAGGAGGTGTCTGCTATTCAATCAGTAATTGTTGGCTCAATTAACGGACGGTTCTTGTGAGACCCAAATTGTTAGATTCGAGTTACTTCACATACTCTGTTTAGTATATTTTTTTTGTTGATGATTTCTCAGAAGGAAGAATCTGAGCTTTTTAAGTATTTGACGACGACCTCGCCTAGTCAACCAGTTGCTGATAAGTGCAAAGGGGGAAAACTCTCCACATTCCATCCTGGTCCTTGAGTTCATCACATTCATCCTGGTCCTTGAGTTCATCACATTCATCCTGGTCCTTGAGTTCATCACATTCATCCTGGTCCTCGAGTTCATTACGTTCCCTCATTGTCCTCGATTTCATCACATTCCCTCCTTGTACCTCCTCCAATGATGGTAAAGAAGTGGCACAATGGAATGGTCATTATTAGGATTAGACAGCGTAGGCTCAAAATATGTCAATAGGTAGAGCACTGCCGAAGGTGGATCTAACAATAGTAGTATCTGCTGGTAGTGTCTGCTGGTAGTGTCTGCTGGTAGTATAGTAGTAGCTAGTAGTAGTAGTATAGTAGTATAGTAGTATAGTAGTATCCAGCAGTATAGTAGTAGTAGTAGTAGTAGTAGTAGTAGTAGTAGTATAGAGCCATAGGGTCGGGCTAGGGTTGGCACAGTCAGCGTAAGGACCGGTGCGGCAAGAAGACCTGTCGCGGTGAAAGGGGGTGAGGGCAGAACTTGCAGCCAAAATGTAACGTGCGACTGCGTACGTCAATGAGTACACCGAGTGAAAAAGGGCGCAGAAAAATCCAGCGAGAGCAAAGATGCATTCGACAAGAAATCATATTATGGTGAGGTAAAACCAGATGAGGAGGGAGCCTTTAATAGGTGGGTTGGCAACGAAAGGGGTTGTGGATGATGCGATGAATGTTGATTTTGGGGAGGACGGAGACCCTTTAAGGGTGGCGACAAATTCCACAGCTCCGGTACCAAGGGAAAGAGCCAAGTGGTGATTAGCCATGACAAAGGTCAATCCGTAATAGATGAAAACGCGCCCAAAGAATTGTTTTCGACAACAGTAAGACGGTTGGGTGAGACCCCAATGTTAGATTCGAGTTACTTCAGGTACTCTGTTTAGTATATTTTTTTGTTGATGATTTCTCAGAAGGAGGTATCTGAGCTATTGAAGTATTTAACAATGGAATCGCCTAGTAAACGGGTGTTGTTAGGTGCAAAGGGAGAAAACTCTTCACATTCGATCCTGGTCCTTGAGTTCATCACATTCCATTTTGGTTGTGCAATGATGGTGGAGCTGTGGCACAGTATAATGGCCATTGTTAGGATTAGACAGCGTAGGCTTAAAATACTTGAATAGGTAGAGCACTACCGATGGTGAATCCAACACCACCAACTAAAATAAATAAACCTGGAGATATAACACCATGAACTAAAGATAAAACTAAGCTACCAGATATACCAGTTAATGTATTAGAGAAAATACCTAATATACAAACATCCAAATATCAAATAGAACTATAAGTATTAGATTCTTGAATACGTCTAATACTTGGAGTTATGTTCATTCGTTGATAGATTCCCAATAAGTGCGAATCCAAGTAATTATATAGCAAACCGGTGAATACCGGAGAAGTGAAGCAAGGTGGTTAAACGCCATGTCACGAGTTAGGGTGAATGGATAAGTTCAAGTCACGAGTTAAGGTGAATGGATAAGCCCAAGTCACGAGTTAAGGTGAATGGATAAGCCCAAGTCACGAGTTAAGGTGCCTGGGATGAGTCATTAGCATTCGTAGGCTTGAAGATACTTCTATGGGAAGTGTGTATACCCATGGTAGGTCTAACAATAAGCTATAATAACTTCCAAATCAGTTTGTCTTAATGTAATAATAGATGTATAAATGATAGTTATAACACATGAAACATAAATAAAGGAGTATATAAAACTGCCACATCAGATAATGTAGGTAATATTAATTTTTTATAGTATAGACAGCTAATTTTAATATAACTCTAATCAAATATGGATCCAGCTAATGGAGATTTTGAATGAACAATTGGTAATCAAATGTGAACTGCTATATTTAGTACATAATAAGTTTGTGGTAGTGTCCGTACCATAAATCACAGTTTAAGTTACTCCATTGCTTATAAAGAACACTTTAAGAATTAAAATGCGATAAACCCGTACACCCCCTAAGATTCTCACTTAAGTATGATCCTTAATACTAGATCCTTCAGACTGGCAATTCTCCAGTGGACTGCCACCTCCTTCAACAGTTTCCAATTCTTTAAAATCAATGGGTTCTTTAAGTATAAGCATGATACCTTTGTAGTACGTTCCAAGACTATTTGTGTTGAGCATAAAATGTGTTGTCCCGTGTATGTAGGTAATTGGTTACCTGCAGTACAACGGAATTGGACAAAGGGACAAGTCTCATAAGGTTCCGAGGAATGCATGAGTGTACACTACTATTGTAACTGGGTCTTGGCGTCAGAAGTAGTTAGGTTTGACTTCAGGCAAGGTATTACCAAGTCCCAACCCAAAATCAAGGAGTCCAAGCAATCCCAAGTATATATAAAAGGGATTTCGCTCTGGGTTAAGCGGTATCACTAGTGACCACAAGACGGATTTCTTAGTACTGATTAGTAACGCATCTCACTAACAATTCCCAAGAATAAACAATAACTACTACTGTCCCAAAGTAGGGTTATTAAAGAACAATGACATAACTGTTCCTAGCTATGACGCGTTTATTATAATGCTCAATAAGTTTTATATTGAGAAAGAAGGAAAACATATGATTGAGAAAGACGAGACACATCTGGACATGATAATTTGTACATGATAATTTGTACATGATAATTTGTACAGAATAATTTGTACACAATAATTTGTACACAATAATTTGTACATGATAATTTGTACAGAATAATTTGTACAGAATAATTTGTACAGAATAATTTGTACAGAATAATTTGTACAGAATAATTGTTATGTTCTTTTAATACATTTGGCCTAAACTCTTATATTCGTTGATGGTTCCTCAAAGCGAGGAACAGGAGCGGCTTATATAACTTTTGAGAGAAACGTGGCACCGGAAAACTCTCTACCAGAACAATGGTAAGGATTGTTCTGGAATATTCGAAAAGGGCCTCTGATTCACGACTTGTCACAATGATCAAATGCCGTGTCACGGAATTTGTAGTAGACAATACTAGAATCGGACATCTTAGGCTCCATAATGTATCAATAAATAGTGTTCTACCTATTGTGGATCTAACAATAATTCGTACACAATAATTCGTACACAATAATTCGTACACAATAATTCGTACACAATAATTCGTACACAATAATTCGTACACAATAATTTCCACATAATAATTTCTTTTTGTTGTATCCAAAATTTTGGTTGGTGATATTCCTGGGGATCTCACTGTTCCCTACCAATTTAAAGCACAATAAAGTGATCAGTGGGTGTGACAGAAATGCATAACCTACATATAAAACAAAGTATTCTACACATAAAGCCCCGAATCATATACAGACCCCATGATCTCCTACATATAAACCAACTTGAAACACACGGGTGCAGAACCTGAAAACCTTAATGCATAAGTCTGAAGAAGCATTCGTAATCGCACATTACAACGCAGTGCGAAGGTGTGGATTGCCGGCTCACAGCGGTCAGCCGCTCGTCTCCAGGGCCTATTTTTGCTCGCGCAGATGCAGAAAAAAATCACCTAACCCCATACTCATTTCCTAAACACCCAAAGCGGTTCCTGAATCCGCCGCCAAAAGTCCCGTTCCCTGCATCCAAGCGTCGAACAGTTTGTTTCTGCCTCTATACAGTCCTAGACTGGTTCCTGTGTCGGTTTTTTTCGGTCCTTTCACTTCCTTAGAATCGCTTAACTCGGCCCAGGCACCGTCTATCCTTAATACTTCGAGTCCGACAATCTAGTATAAGAAATAAACTGTGAAATAAAATCATCAAATACAACTGAAAAATTGTCGAATCTGTCAAATCTGTCCAAATAAAAACTGTCAAATTGTCCAAATTGTCTTATCTGTCCAAATACAAAGTGCCCAATTCCCCAAGTCCACTTATACATATAGACTTGACTTGATACATCCCTTACTATCAACAGTCACTATCCAGAATCTGTATCCAGGGATTTAGTGGCAAGTCAGAGTCTAGACCAGTCAAATTGTACCAGGTCCGAATCTATATATTGACTCTTAGAACAAATCCCCCAAAATCTTCAGTCTAGACCAAGTCGTCTTTCATCAAATCGAGTCAACAAGTAGTCTCAACTCATTAAATCCAGTGAGACTTAAAAGAACTTTAGAATATCCAAACTGTCTTGTCTTAGAATATCCAAAGGGAATAATACCTAGTGTTACCGTGCTCATAACCAAAAGCTTTCACTGCTCATAACACTATCTCTGTGTTTTACACTTATATCCAGAGTTATATCCAGATACTTAGTGCTCATAACAAGATACCTAGCGTTATACCGAATCCAGTACTCTACTTCGAATACTGAACAATTTAGAATACCAATACCATCAGTCATAGTCTGTGACTCCAATCTCCCCAAAGTCCAGACCTCAACTATTTCCCCTAAACCAGGCTTAATCCCCTGAACCAGTTTATTATACATCCATAGATCAGTGCCTACCATGACGCTTTTATCTCGGGTTCTACACCAGACCTCGGACAAAAGCGGGTCCAAACCACCCCGGTCAATCTCCAAAACATCAACACTCAAACTGGGAGTGCCCAAAATATCACTCAAAATCAACTTGGAATCACCTCCCTTGGCCCTCTATGGTCATGCACACGAGTCTTCCGGCTCAATCATCTCCGGAGTCTTGACTCTTGATGTGGAACATAAACTCTCCCCGCAAACGTCCCATTCCAACCATCTAGTTCCTTATAGTTCCATGAGCAGTATCAATGGGTCTGGCTCCGACTCCAACTCCTTGCGCCAGGTGCAGTCTGCATCGGCTGAAAGTGTCCATAATGACGATACGCTAATAGACTCGGTGGTGTTGACGTTGGTACAGACAGTCCACTATACCAAGCCATTTATGGTGTCTTCCAACTTCATCCATGCATGTTCAGATTGCACGACTCGAAAAACAACCTTGGCTCAGTGGGACGTGTTGACTCTGCCCCATGGGTTCACCCCCGGACGGCATGCATTCCCGTTTTCCCATTTGTTACCTGGATCTCTTGCGGCTCTGGCCAAATTGGGCGGGGCACAGTCATATTCGTTCATCAAGTATGATTTGGTGGCCGTGGCAAAGGCCAATGGCAAGAAAACTAAGGTGGTGCTTCCATTGAACATCCTGAGGTCGATTTTAAGGGGTCCAGACCGCAACTCTCTCCGAGTATTTCCTCCTACTGAGGTCACAGCCAGTGCCGTGCTCCCGGGCGTCATGTACCCGAAATCCAACTTCCCCATCGAGCTAAGAATGGACCATGTGGTCAACTCCAAGCAGGACCGTCGCTGGCGTATGCGCAAACTACTGTGGAAGCTCGAGGAACATACCCAGGTGGCTCCATATGCATGTCCTAAACATGCAGACAAGTTGAAAGTAATCAAGGAGGCGCAGAAGAAGAGCCAGCTCTATAAATCGTTAAAAACAGGCGCCTCTCCAGCCCAGAAATTCTCAGGGAACTTCTCCAATGATGGGCCCAGCCGCAGCAACGGCATGCACTACTCCACCATCCAAACATCTATGTTTGTCAGCAGACCTCCATCGTCTCAGCAAACACCCATAGCCAATATCGCGGGTCCAGGCCCAGCCGTTGAGGCAGAGCATGCGGGAAACCAGGATATCGTGGAGGAGCAGGAGGAAATCCCATCCAATCGGGCCATGGACGAGGTGGTGCATTTCGAAGAGGATTTTGGATCAGTGCCTGTGCCTGAAACCATTCCTTCACCGGAACAACATGCTGTTTCGGCCAATGAGAACGTTCCTGAGGAAGAATCCGTGGAGCTTTATGTGGATGAACTCCGTGTGGTTGCACATGGTGACATCAAGTCGGGGTGGAAGTCGGATTTCCTGGGCCAGGGAAGCATTGAGCTTGTGGCCGAGATTTCTGCACTCAATTGTTCCAGTGGGATCAAGAAAAATGCTACCAAGGCCTCATCCAACGATGCACTTCCCGATGAAATGCAACAGGGTCTCCGAAACGACGCCAACATCTCGTGTGACATTGTGGACCCCACGTTGGGCATCTACGTGAGCCACGTGCTTGTTATTGAAGTGATTGTGGCGGAGGAAATCGTCCAGTCCCCCAAAATGTATGCCGATGGCCTTACGCCCACCAGATCCGCCAATTCCCTAAACAGTGGCATGGGTAACCAGGTGGGTGTGCCAACGGGTGCAGCCAGAGTGTTGAGAATGCAATTCAAGGTGATTGTCACCGAGAGATCCGGGTTGGGGATCGCCTGGGACGATGAAGTGCCTCCTACGTATGATGACGTCAGTGCTCTCTCTCCTCCCACATATCAAACTTCAAGCACGCCTCTGGAAGCGCCTTCACAGCAATCTACACCAGCGGTGATTTTCGGGTTGGGCGATACTCCAGTGGTGGGGTCGTTTGTACCGAACAGACCAGTCAATAGCATTGATCAGGTGACTGACTTGGACGATAGTGTGCAAGAGTTCCAGCTATAGACAACGACTGGAAGATTTTCCTTCTACCTAGGCAAAGTGTTCAAATGGCCTAGTCTGCCTAGTTGATTGGTTACTCACAGGAAAGACCGGTTAGCTAGGTTCTGGTGCGGCCACAGAGAAAGGTCAAGACTGAAGTGTCTAGACTTTGCACAGTCCTCATTTCCTCTTTGAGAAAGCTCCTATATGAATCCTACTTTTCTCAGGAATTGATGACCAAAGTCCAGTCACAGAAGTTCCAAACAGAACTTTAGCTGAGACTAGTACAATTGGAGAATGCGGTGCTAATAGAATACCTAATCAGATCGGAAGTAGGTCAGAAACAGGTCAGAAACAGGTCAGAAGAAGATCAGACACAGGTCAGAAGAAGATCAGAAACAAATCAGAAAAAGATCAAAAAAAGAAACAGAAATAGATTGACAGATGTTTCAATAGAAATGCTATTTCAATATAAAAGGATTCAAAAGGATTCACTGGTATCAACTGCTTGCCTACAATGCATTATTCTGGTACATTCATACGCA
>NKZI01001624.1:10924-81424 GCA_002370645.1 Metschnikowia sp. 00-154.1 | reverse complement strand
GAAGTAAGTATAGCACACTCTAGGATTTTCATGAGTGTGCGCCTTCCTTTTCTGAAATGATCATTCATTGCTCACTTTCAACACCTTGTTATCCTGTATACAATAACTTGTTAGAGGTTATGTATATCGGTTTGTTTAAATTTGCTAGTGAGGTTTGAATCGTTTTGCCGTGCTGGTATGAACCATTCTGTCTGGGTTCGAAACATTTTGCCGGGCTAGTTTGAATAATTTTGAAAAACACTATACTATACTATACTATACTATACTATACTATACTATACTATACTATACTATACTATACTATACTATACGACTTTACCGTAATGTACTACTATACTCTTCTCTACTTTACGACTATTCTATGCTATTTGAACACTGCAACACGAGCTTTTAGTATGTATTCTTTGTCTTACTGGCTGTAGTAGGCCTAACTAAATATCACACTATCTTTGGCTGGTATAGTTGTACACTCAAAGTAGATTCGTATCACCACATAAGCTATACTGGCAATGCAACTATACACTAGATCATATTACTTTATATTGTGCTACTACACACTGTTCTACTTGTTGGAAAATAGCACCGAATAAGAGCGCGCACGGCGCTCTAGGCTTGCAGGGCACGTCTCTACTAGTTTCCCCACCCATGGTTGTCCTGACAACCGAGGGTCAGTGAAGGCCGACTCCCATATATATAATGAGGCCTTCGCCACACCTTTCATAAGTGAACTAATCGAATATCTCTACCTAGGGAGACATACCAAGATGCCTCCCAAATCCAGACCCACCAGATCTCCTTGTACTGACATTGAGACTCCGCCTATGTCTGAAGTAAACACATCAACTCAAGTGTTCACTTATCTTGATGAAACAATGAGATCCGTATCCTACAGTCACAAGAGATCTCTGGACCTTAAACCATGGTTGCTCTACGGGCCACCTGATTCCCCAGCATTCCTAGCTGAGCTGGAGTTAAAGAATCTACACTACTATAGACTGTACACTGTTCTACTAGAGACTGTACTACCATACTGTTAGAACCACCATAGGCAGAGCTTTACCTATGAAGGTATTATGAAGTCTCGCAGACCGATTGTTACTATGGCCATTGTAAACGCCGTGTCATGACCATCATAGTACTTCATACAATGATGGTCCTTTCGAATATTCTGGAACAATCCTTACTATTGTTCTGGTGGAGAGTTTTTCGATGCCACGTTTCTCTCAAAGTTATATATGCCATTCCGGTTCCTCTTTTTGAGGAACCATCAACGAATACAAGTTTAGGCAATACACGTTATAAAGAACATAACACATACTACCATACTACACTAAACTATACTACCCAATACTATAGTACTAGAGTTCCAAACCTCTACCATACTACGCCCTACATCCACTTCATCAGTCTGCTATACAACCCCAATTATATGCTCCAACGTACTACGATCCATACTAAACAAGTACTACCGTCAGCAACTTTCTAGGTACTACTCTCTAGATACTATTTATACTACACTAAAATATTCTGTATTACTATACTATATTATACTGCACTGTACTACTATATACTGTACTACTACACTACACTACACTACACTACACTACACTACACTACACCACACTACACTACACTACACCACACTACACTACACTACACCACACTACACTACACTACACTACACCACACTACACTACACTACACCACACTACACTACACTATACTCTACTGGCTCTACTGGCTCTACTATACTACAGAACGCTAAAAAGTATAGACTTCACCATAGACTATTAAATACACTCTAATACCTTCTACTATACCAGACTATACTGTACTATACTGTACTATACTAGTCAACACGGTACTAGTATATTATTGGTACTGGACTCCTCTTATGTACTTGCCTACTACCTTCCTGAGATATACATACGTGAGTAATATTCTTAGAGTATTTCATTATTTTCCTTCCTCTTCTTCTTCCTCTTTCCTTACTAGTTATCCTTTATTCTTCTTCTTGTGCTTCTCTGCTTGGCCTGACTTCGCAGAGTCGGTTTGCATTGACCTTCACTTGACACTGCCACTGACAACGAGGATATTCAAAATCGGTAACCTAGGCACTCAGCTTATAACTGAAAAATCAATTGCATATTCTTGATCTGTCATGGTCCAACGTAACGTATAAATCTCAGTGGAATGAAATTACCGGCTATCTTATCGCCTGTGAATAGCTAGGACTGAAGATAGGCATAGGCACTGTAAATAGAGACTTTGCGTGATAGAAACTCTGCCGGTGCTTGGCTCCAATAAATATCACTCATTGGATCAAGACTTCCTTGTGTTTCGGAAAAGCCCCCGACAAGCGAAAAATCTCGCTTTCACCGTGGCCTCAGACAAAACCGGTTGGCACATTTCTCCAATGAGGCTATCTTTGCCAACATTCTCGAAGCCATTTTCGCATTTTTGCATCTTCGAGTGTCATAATCTAAATGTGTTCCATTTCGTCCAAACGTACAGCTTCAGCTTGATGTCTCAAACGTCTCCCAAATACTTTGAGATGAACGCAAAAGTCTGGCTTGACCATCCCAAATAATCATCAATCAGTATCACTACCCATCCGTGTTACACTCCTCATCAAGTCAACTCTTCACAACATATCGCCGTTCTCCTCCAAGATCTTGTCCAAACAATTGTTTAACTCGTGTTTCAAGCGCATATTATCTTCGTCAAAAGCCAAGCCCCTCTGGAAGTCAGCACGAGCCTCCTCGTAGTTGGCCAAGAAGTAGTTGGCCACACCACGCCTCAAAAAGTTCTCAGGTGTGCACAAGTTCATGTTGAGAAGCATATCGGCATCGTTGAAGGCCTTCAAGTACTCCTTGCCCTTCAAGTAGGCGTCCGAGCGGCCTACGAGCAAAAGACTGAGTTCATGAAGCGTGCCCTGGAACGCCTCAAACTTGTTTCTGCGGTTGACCACCTCTAAGCCAATAGTAAACTGCTTGGCCGACTCAGGAAACTTTCCTTGGTTAAAAGATTGCACTCCACCGTCGTAGAGCTTGCGGATCATCTTGGTCAAATCTTTGTTGAAATTTTCAGGCGACGGTCTGGGCGGATGCTGCTCGTTGAGGCCAATCACCTCGGTGATCAACGTATTCATCTGGTTTAGCTCGAGCTGGAGCTTGGGGTCCAAGGGGGTGGGTGTGTCTTTGAGACACATGCCTTTGATCTTGGCGTCATATCTTAAATCGAATTCCATTTTGAGTCTTAGCTTTTCGGGAGGTGTGTTGGAGCTATGTTGGTGGAACTGTAGAAGTAGAGGTGACGTGTTGACCGCGCCATAATATGCCAGACACCGGTACACCACACCGTTTGTGCAGGACGCAACTTGGAATTTACCAGTACCATCTTGGAATTGAAAAAGCTTTGTAGTATAAGTAATTGGTGTTAGAACTTGTGTTTGATGTTTTCTTTGTATACAGTCTTTCCATGTATTAATTTTCAACCAATTTGTTATTAGAGATTCCTCAAGTTACTCTACAGTGCGTAGTATCAGTACTCAGCGAATACTCATACGCTACACTAGCACGAAATCTTGAAAGAAGGGTTGGATATAGTTTGGGTGGCAGTTAAACAATTTAGTACTGCTCAGTGAATGGTATGGTATTATTTACACCACAGTATGAAGAGTAATGGTTCCAGTGTAGACTACACTATGACTGTTAGATTTGGTTACGTCAAGTATTCTGTTTACTATGTTCATTTATGGGTGATTCCTTTTGGAAGAACCTTCAAACATTATATAGAATAGCCCAAAGTAGAGTACTGGAGATGGTAATGAGGGCTAAACAGGCCGATCAACCACTGATCGAGTAGCACAGGGTTTCAACATCCACATAAGTAATTTACTACCCATAGTGGGGCTAACATTTATATACTTATATACTTATATACTTATATACTAATATTGTTATGTTCTTTATAACGTGTATTGCCTAAACTTGTATTCGTCGATGGTCCCTCAAAGCGGGGAACCGGAGCGGCTTATATAACTTTTGAGAGAAATGTGGCACCGAAAAACTATCCACCAGAACAATGAGAAGTATTGTTCTGGAATATTCGAAATAGGCCTCTGATTCACGAGTTGTCACAATGGCCAAATGCCGTGTCACGGCATTTGTAGTAGACAATACTAGAATCGGACATCGTAGGCTCCATAATGTATCAACAAGTTGTGTTCTACCTATTGTGGATCTAACAGATATACTTATATACTTTTATACTTAATATTATACTCTGGTTTACGACAGGTACTCTGGTTACTATGTTCATTCGTCGATGGATCCTCAGAAGGAGAATCCAGTGCGTTTTATAACACAATTGAAGAGAAACGTGTCATTAAAAAACTCTTCACCAGAACAATAGTGGGGATTGTTCTGGTATCTTTGAAGATAGCTCATGATTTGCGATGGCTGAACGCCGTGCTACAGCGTTTGCACTAGCCCTTGTTAGGATCGGGCAGAGAGGCTTCACAATACCTCCATAGGTAGGTACCTTTGGTGGATCTGACACTTCTGTACTTATATACTTATATACTTATGTACTTATATAATTATGTACTTCTATTCTTCTGTACTTATATACTTATGTACTTATATACTTAATGCTAGTTTCCTGTTGTAACGTCAAGGACTAAGTTATCTTAATTCATTGGTGGATTCCCCATTATGGGGATCCGAGCTGTTTAAAACCCAAGCCGGGTAAACCAGGAAAATACGGTGACGCAATGAGTCTCAATACCCTCAGAGTGGACAGCTCAGGCAGTACTAGATACTAAAGGCATCAGGTACCAGACAACAGACAACAGACAACAGACACTCTAGAATTAATTGAATGGAGATCCTGGTCTAGAGTCTTGGGTACTAAGAATACATAATTTTTCTTATACTCTTGAAACCTGGTGATATATTCTACATGCCATACATTCCACATTATTTTCAGTGCATTCTACATTTTGGGTAGTGTGGATAAAGTGGGTACATGGAAGTACACTTAGATTCTTGAAGAAGCGAACACGTTCTCGCATCGGCATATGTTGGTGAATGGATGACTAATCGACACTGGTAAGCTTGGGAAATAACTCTATGGGGAGTGTGTCTACCCATGCCAACTCTAACACTTGTATACGGTTAGATCTGAGATAGGCCTTTCACCAGTATTTAAGCCTACTATTACCGATAGGTTGGCAAGCCGTCACCCTTTGTTGGTGAATATTCCCTTTGAGTATAGGTAATCACCTAAGCTAAAGAGCCACCTGGATATTACGCCGATACCTCTCAAACCACCATCTAAGTAGCCCTGGTTCTTCTAGGCCTGATTCTTCCAGCCCCCTGATTCTACCCTCTGAGAAAGGACTAACTAACAAATATAGTAACGGATAGGTCTCAAATGTGCTAACAAAAATCTAACACATTTGTAGACATATGAACATTATAGTGATTTTATCAACTAAAATAAATAAGAAAGACTTATGTTAATCAAACTAAACGATTTAAAACAGTGAAACAGGGAATTAAAGAGATGAATAACCCATTATCAACCAATTTTAAATGTTAAAGGTTTAGCAAATTTTAAATTAGTACTGTATTGTTAGTGAAAGGGTTAAAATGAGTGAAATACCAGAGATAGAAAATGGCTTAACATACCAATAAACTGGTATTGAGAGACCCTACACTATTGAAATATTAGTAACAAATACTAGTGACTGCCCTTATATTATACTTCTACTCTATCCTACCCTACTAGTCTAGTCTAGTCTATACCTTAACATATGTACTAATATTATCTTATTCTACACCCTAGTCTACACGCTAGTCTACATCCTAGTCTTTACCCGTAGTGTACTCTTTACCCTTATATATACAAATAGTACTACTATAACTTAGACTCATAATTCATTAATTTGTAATGAATTATTATTGACTCCTTACTACCCACCAGCACATAAATGTTGACTAGTATTCTAACTACCAGGTACTGAATATTTACTTCTTACTAAAATCTAGCCCTAGAATATTGACTAGTGTTCTGAAATATTAGTAGTATGGATTAATGACTATTTTGAACACTGATTATGAATGTTACTTTGGATGTGATTGTTTCAGTCCTTCGTGTAATCATAGGCATATACCCATAGTCAGGTCTGGTCTGGTCAGAATCAGTAATAGCAGTCAGTAATAGCAGTCAGTAGTCAGTAATATTCCGGTATTGTAGTAATAGTCTGTTTTTCTCTGCTCACTACTAGTGTGGTTGCCGGTAATCTAGATATGGTCAGTAGGGTAGTCAGTCATTTTCACCAGAGAAAAGGAGTCAGTAGTATTCAGTCAAAAGTATTCAGTCCGTAGTATTCAGTTGGTAGTATTCAGTTGGTATAGTCAGAGTATTGTATTTAGAATTATTATGGTTAGTAGGTAGTACGTTCCCCTGTAATCAGAATATTGTATTCAATCAGTCTTCAATAAAGTAGAAGAGTCTGTGAGTATTAGTATCAGACACGAGTGTCCTGGCTCATAACCATTCACCTTATTTCAGTACAGGCTCCTTCATTCACTTCATCACAGTATAGTCCCATTCTTTGCCTTCATACCGTACAGCCCCATTTCTATACTGCAAAATAATTCTCATACTACAATAACCAACCAATAAATGTAGTGCTTTCTTAAAACTCCAGACATAAGTATTCGTCTGGGTAGTGCGATACCCATACTATACCATTAGGCGTAAGTCCCTGCTTTCAACACTAAAAAAAAACCCGTAAACCTCAAATTTGTAATATCTTAAAGATTTGATATCAAATCAACTCTTCTCATTTCTAAATACCAAATCCCCCAGCCTTTTGGGGGGACATTGGTGTTTGTATCAAAGGCTGGCTGCAGTAGGCACCTGCACACACGCACCCGGTGGAGTCGCATTTTGCACCCAATTCCGCCCACAAATATCTCTCCTCCTACACCTTTCTCGCTAGGCCCTACTATGCTCGAGTTGTCTTTTCGAAACAGCAGAGGCTCCGCAGGCTCTGTGGAGTCCCGGTACACGTTCTCCGACCTGTCGATGATCGATTTGGTCCGTGGCTTGAATGGAGCCACTTTCGACCCTTTCAATGGCGACCCAGAACACCACGGCTTTGACTCAGACCTGGACGACGACGCTGTCGAGGGGCTTGTGCCCATGCCTACTCAAAGACCTCCCAGTGAAAGCCAGAGAAGAAGATTGAGCACCAATGTCGCTGGTATTCGGAGCAGGATCTCCCAGCAGAACCTTGTTGGGTTCTTTGGGGGTTCACAGAGAGGACGCGATGATGAGTCCAAATCCAGGGGTGAATCCAGAAGGCACATACTTTCTCTCAGGGGACGTCCCACTTCAGTTGGTACAAAGGATAAAAAGGCTCCGGATTCTCCTCCATCTTCGGCTAAGGATAGGAAAGGTGCTCTTGAGAACAACGAGAATATAGGTGCTGGGGAGAACATTGACCCCGCCGAGAGCACCGACACGTTGCAGGTGGCAGGTGATGTCAAAGCGCAAACACAGCCCGAGACCATAGAAGTTTCCACTCTTAATGACGAAAAGCCCAGACAGCGCAAGCCTACACGGAAGGCGCCTACAGATAAGGTTCCCGAAAGCTTAGGAGACCAGGTCGAAAAGGAAAAGGCTGATGCTGCAAAAAAGAAGGCTCAGGAGGTAAAGTCTCAGGATTTGTCACAAGTCCAAGGCAAAGAGAAGGTGCAGAAGAAAGAAAAAAAGATTAGTGATGCTGATACTCCCACGGATAAGCTCAAATCACGACACGCAGCCTTATCTTCACTCGACCCACACAAGAACGGAGTCTCGGATTGTCCCCTTGTTCCCACCAAGACCGAGCTCGAAGGCAAGTCTAAAGAGGGCCATACAGGTACCACATGGATGCGTAAGTCGGCATCCAGTCTATTCCCTCTGCTTACACGTGATGGAGCAAATACACTCCCACCATTCCAAAGATGGTCCAATTTGCTCGGCAGCCACAGCAGTCATATTAACGACGACTCGTCTGTTTTCCTCCCAAGAGCAAGTGCAGACTGTAACACCATTTCAGGCGCTCAACTCTTACAACATGATGGCATAGAGCCTCGCACCAGCAGTCCTGACTGCACGGAGCACGGCAAGCGCATGTACTGGCGCAAGTTGATCCAGGGCCGTTTTTCTTGGAGCCGCAAGAGTTCCAAGGTCAAGGAAGAACCCATTAGTAATAGTGCACCTGTTGCCATGACATTGAAGAAAAGTGGTATGGATGGGGACAAGCACGTGAGACCAGTGTTGAAGTCTTCAAAACGCGAAGCCAAAGCCGAGGCTAAGAGTGCTACACTTGGGAACAAAACCGGAGACCAAGGCAAGAAAAATGATGATACTGGAACTCGAACTGGAGACCCTTTTATAACTGGTCCAAAAACGGGTACTTCGTCCGCTGCAAATAACCGTAACTTTGCAATAGTGGGAGCGCCAGACCCCCGGAAGACCCGTACCTCCGAGCCTAAGGCAAAGGCTGGGTCTTCTGCTGAGCCCAAATCAAAGCTGCTGGCAGTCAAAAGTCCACATAAGCTGGCAGGCAAGAGTTCTGAAACGAAATCCAAGAAAAAAACAACCAAGCACAAGAAATCAGAGCCACTGCTGAAATAGCTTGGAGTTCAAAGTGACTTAGGCTCAAATAGGTCCTAATGGGTTTAAGCCATATGGTCTGGGCCATAAGGTCTGGGCCATAAAGTCTAGGCCATAATGGGTTTTCGGGACTATAAGTCTATGAAACGGTTTGTGTGCAGGAACATGGTTATAAAAAATATCTTTCCTGCCAAAAACCAACTCCCTCCAACTATTGGCGGTATGGAATATGGTGTTCCATTACTGTTGGTTGATCTAAGCTAATCTGTCGCTCCTGCAGGTGGCCACGCGCTTATCTATCGCTCTGAGTCACCGCACTATAGCTCTCCTCCACTACTTCTTTTTGGTACTTCTTTTTGGTGCTTCTACTTAGTATACTCAATAATAGAATGTACAACTTAAAGCAATTGGTCAGACCCAATATAGCCAAGCTCGAGCCTTACCGGTGTGCACGTGACGACTTCAAGGAAGGAATTCTTCTTGATGCCAATGAAAATACCCATGGCCCCGCGCTCAAAACCGTCGATTCATGGGAAGATGCCTTGCAACTCAACCGGTACCCTGATCCACACCAGATTGAGTTGAAGCAACAGATTGCGGAGTTCCGCAATAGCGAGCCCAATGCTCATTTGAAAGATGGGCCGAAAATCTCCCCGAAAAACTTATGTTTGGGCGTGGGACTGGACGAAAGTATAGATATGCTCTTACGGTGCGTGTGTATCCCTGGAAAAGATAAGCTTTTGGTTTGTCCCCCTACGTACGGCATGTACTCCATCTGTGCTTGTGTGAATGATGTGGAATTGGTGAAGGTGCCGTTGACGGTGCCCGATTTCCAGGTGGACTGCGGGGCAGTGCTCGAAACCATCAGAAAAGACCCCTCCATCAAATTGATTTATGTGACTTCCCCTGGGAACCCCACGGCCAAGTTGGTTTCCGTTCAGGACCTAGTAGGTTTACTAGAGCAAGCACGCGATTCGTGGAACGGGCTTGTGGTGGTGGATGAAGCATACATTGACTTCACTGAGAGTGTGGATGGAAAGTCGCAGTCTATGTCCACATTGGTAAACCAATACGATAACCTTGTTGTGATGCAAACGCTTTCCAAATCGTTTGGACTTGCAGGAATTCGACTTGGAATCACTTTCTGTAGCGAGGAACTTGCGCTGATTTTGAATGCCATGAAGTACCCCTACAACATTTCACTGTTGACGTCGACTGTGGCCATGAGAAGTACGGAGAAAGATGGACTTTCGGTGATGAACAGTCATGTGGAGCTGATTCGAGCCCAGCGGAAGCTCGTGGCCAAAGAGCTTGCTCAAATGGAAGGCATTGGAAAGAATATTGGAGGTATGGATGCCAACTTTCTTCTTGTGGAGATCTTAAACAAGAACAATGTGCCATGCAACGAAACGGCGAAAAATGTCTATAACCACTTGGCGACTTCCGAGGCCGTAGTGGTCCGGTTCCGGGGGACTGAGTTGAACTGTACTGGAGCATTGAGGATCTCCATCGGAACCGAGGAAGAGAACAAGATCATGCTTAAGAAGTTGGAGGGTGCTTTGAAGAAGTTTAGATCGGATTAGGTGATACACAAGAGAACAGGCTGCAGTATTAACTAGACGAATTCTATCTTTAAGGCTCTGATGATTGAAGAAAAACTCTTTTAGCTTTCAATATGGAACAACCAAGTCTGAAGAAAGACCATGTCAAGTTCTAAAAGATAATGCTAAATACACCTACACATTATGGCAATACGACCCTGATAGCAGGGCTATGATAGAACAAGATAAGTTCCAAGCCCAAGTCTCGCTGGGCCGGTATCATTAGCTGGGCCAAAGCATATAATGCATTTATATACATCTCCGACTACCTAGAGGACTGATTCATTGGCGACCAACCATTCATTAATAAGGAACGTACATATAGATTTAGATCTACTATTCATATTCTCCATGCTAATACTACTTCCAGTGTACTACTATTATGTACTACTATCTATTACTACTGTACCATTATAGTACTATGTACTGTCACTACTGTACTACTTTACTACTATACTACTGTACTAGCATGTACTATTACTACTGTACTACTGTACTACTGTACTACTGTACTACTGTACTACTGTACTACTGTACTACTGTACTACTGTAACTGCTATGTACTATTACTATTATCCTACTATACTAGCTTAGGTATAGTCACTAGATCCAAAAGATCAAATCAAAGGAATAAGCTCAAATAGCCTTGAAATCTCTTCTGTGTCTTCCAATGGAAATAGGTCCCTGTCGCTCGGGCTTTTCCGGAGGTATGAAAGAGAGATCCACCAAAGAACATACCAAATCATCTACAGTAGGATAATTCAACACCATAAAACCTACCAACCGTTCGTTCATATACATGCACAAGTGAGGACGAAAATTAGTAACCCTATAGTTCAGGCCCACCTGAAGTTTCAACGACTCTACATTATTTTTTTTTTTTGGTCATAATAAGATGGTATTCTACTTTCACATACTTTCCGGCACATAAACAAGCCTACAATTGTTTCGTTTCAGGAAGTTCAGGACATCTACTCCATGAGCAGGTTTGCAGTATGTCTGGTATTCTGCTGAAGATCGCACATAGTGTACATTTCTCAAGTAATAGATGTTCCGTACAGTGTGACGAAATTATATACAGTCCCTCATCCAATAAGAAAAATAATGAAACATAGACAAATGGGGAAAGAACGAAAGTATAGAGTATATGGAAGGCGGTGGAGGGTCTTGATGGAGGGTCTTGGTGGTGGATGGTGTTGGTGGTGGATAATAGTGGTGCGCGCACGCACACAAATTTTATCTCTAAGTAAAACTTCACTCACGCACTTTTGCACCTTCAACACCTTCAACAGCACACATCATGGCCAAGCAAAACTTCGTGGGCCTTGTGGTGTCCCAAGGCAAAATGAATAAAACCGTCAAGGTGCGTGTGCAGACCAAGGCATACGACAAGGTCGTACACAAAGAGGTGTTGAAAAGAAAAGACTACCTCGTGCACGATGAAGGCAACATCTGTAAAGAAGGAGACATGGTTCGAATCGAGAGTATCCCCAAGATCTCAGCGCGCAAGTATTTTGCGGTGGCAGAAATGAAGGTGAACAAAGGTCAGAAGTTCGCGGAGTACCAGAGCTTGGCCAAGGAGAAAGTGGCAACCGAAAACGAGGAGCGGTTGCAGGCCTTCTTAAATAGTCGAGATGAGTACGAGAAGGTCATCAAGAAGGTGGAGGATTTGAAGACGTTGGATCGTATATCCAAAGCGTTCCACAGCAACCCGGACGCAGATAGGGAGGCCATTTTACAACAAGTCAATGAGATCAAGCAGAAATACAACATCGAGAACTGGCCCACCACGGAGCCGGTGCTTAATGCCAAGATCAACCAAAGTGAAAACGACTTGAAGATTTTGGAGAATAGAGTGCAACACATCAAACTCATTTTGGATAAACTCATGTCCCCAGAGTATGCTCTGCAAAGACAACAGATGTTGGAGACGGCCACCAAGGGCAAGTATGGCGATGTTAATGGGCTCGAGAAGGCCATTCAGAAGAACCTTTTGCGCAAGTACGTGTTGGATGCACGCAACTCGCTTCCTCTATCACTCTGAACTTGTACATAGCGAGTGGAGGACCGTCCAATAGATAGCATGGTACTTGTCATTGGCCTCAGCATACATAATGACACAATATCAAAAAGTGGTAGAAAGTGGATAATACTAGAATTACTAGAATAGTATGATACTAGAATTACCAAAAAAAAAAATACACACTAGAATAGTATGGATACAAAAAAAATACATATTAGAACTACTACATATACTGTACTACTACAAATACTGTACTACTACAGCTAATATAATCTTTGATCTTAGATACAGCAGTGGTGGAGATGTAGTGGATGTAGTTGGTGTAGTAGAAGTTCACCAGAGTAATAGGTTAGACTGGTAGATATAGCCTTCTCTTCATAGTATGTATTCTCTGGTCAAGAGTAGAATCACTATAGGCTAACTGATATCTGGAATGGGTTTGTCATTTGGAGACATCAGGCATTAACTAGGACCCCGTCAGTGGTGACTGAGTGTCCATTACAAAGAATTAGTCATGGTCCTAGTCCCAAAGCTGAAGACCTAGTAAGAGACACACTTAGTCTACTAGTCTATGCTACTCCCACTCTACTACTCACTCTACTCATATACGACTATGGTACACTCCCCTACTACTACTACTACTACTACTACTACTACTACTACTACTACTACTACTACTACTACTACTACTACTACTACTACTACTACTGTATTGTTAGATCCACCATAGGCAGTGCTCCCTATTGATGTAATTTGAGCCTACGCTATCTAATCCTAATAATAGTCTTTCCTTAACGCTGCTCCTCTACCATCATTGTACGAAGTGCCGGGTGTGTGCCGGGTAAGAAGTGATGAGCCTGAAGTGCCAGGATGGAGAGTAATGAACCCGAAGTACTAGGATAATGTGGTGACTAGATTAATGGTGACTAGACGACCCCACTGTTAACCATTTAAGTAGCCCGATTCCTTACTCTGGAGAATCATCGGAGAATGAACATAGTCAACAGAGTCCCTGACGTAAGTCGACTCTAACAATATAGGTCTCTTATGACCCGTCCGGTAATTGAGTCTACGATTACCGATCGATTGGCAGGCATTCCCTTTGGGAAATACACCTTAGGGTATAGCCACTATGTAAGTAATTACCATACTCTATGAAGGGTCTAGTCGTCCAGTCCAGCCACATCTGAAAGGTGTACCCATATCTACTCGAACTGAAAAATAATCCACTACTGTACCTACTACAACTTTTTTTTATGCTAATGCTCATAGTCTAAATTTTAGGCTAGGCCAATCTATATACAGTCCTTATTAATGAATTGAATAATTTGGGTACGGATCTCGATGTGGCATTGGTCAAGGTTAGATGGCATTTAAGTATGGTTGATTAGGATGGCCGGAACTGGGGTAAACCGGGGTTGCGAAAGCGTAGAAACACCCGTACACCAGGCTACCTCAGCAGAAAAAGGCCCAACGCAAACGAACGTTTTTTTTAGGAATTTTAATGAAACTTGGTTGATTGGGTTTCTGGAATTCCGGACAGCACAATGCATATTTTTGAGTGGAGAATCTTTGCGTAATGGATTTTTGGAGGTCCTGTAGTTGAACAAATCCGGCCGCGGCCCCCAATTCCGGCCAATTCCGGTCAAGCTATTGCATACCGTAACAGGATCAGGGCTCATAATTATTCATCTTAGTAGTATGTCAGAAAAAGTAAATAATATAGTATGGTATTTTATCCAATTTTAGTCCAAGGTGATTTTCGAAAATCCAAGCACATAGCAACAACTGGCTGACTAAGCGACCGCACTGTCAACTAGTTTGGCCGATTTCCTCCTCTAGGGAATCATCGAAGGATGAACAGAGTAAACTGTGTACCTGACGTAACAACACGAATCTAAAATTAAACTTATCATACTTGAAAAGCAGACAGTACCAAACAAAAAAAAACTATCATTACACTTACATAACCTCGTATCATATCTTATATTATTACCCAAAAAAAAACGAGTCCATACATGCACCGAACACAATCAAAGCGGAAAATGTGTGCACAGATTATCAGCAAAGTGATATATCTATTATTTTATATTATTACCCACAATAATTCAAACTGACATATAAGCATTCGAACTCACATATAAGCCAACCCAACACCCACCCAATTTGCTTAAATAACTATAGTGATAGCTTAAGCAGGCACCACCTAATTTCCACAAGTCTCTTGCTTTTTATTCTGCTTCTATGTTCTTCATAGACAAAACTTTACTAGACTACACTAGATATATTCTATGACTATATGGACTTATAAATGTGGTCTTCGGTTGGTGTACTATCCTAAGTCCATTCCATAGTACTACGTTTAATCTACTCCTTTTAATTTGTCTAGTCTATTAGATTCAGTGATGTGATACCCATGAGACACCCCCATTATTCTTATCAACTTCTTGACACACGCCTATTATTCTTATCGACTTCTTGAGACAACCAAAATTACTTGACTCAAATTCTTAAACCCCAATAATTCTAAAATCAATCAAAGAGTAACCTCAAAGCATCCACCACTAGGCATTGAATCTCAGAAACCATTATAGACTTTTTTCACTATCATACAATATATACTATACTATGATTTACACTATGAACTACACTATGGACTACACTATGGACTACACTATGGACTACACTATGGACTACACTGACCAGGTAATACTCTACTTTAGTACACTATCGACCAGTAGTAGATCACTTACTATAGAATACAGTAGTTCTAGCAAAGAACTAGTACACCATAATTAGAAGTATATTTAGTATACCTTTGTGAGTATATGGGACATAGTGACATGTTATTATCTAGTTCTAGTATTCCTTTAAAGAAACATCTTCTCCTATACATTACCCTTGTCCTATTAGTTCAGTAGTACATACAACACCAAAGAACTAATAACTAATAACCATTCTCTAATCTACAGCTCTATATTCTACCACTCTATAGTTTACTAGTCCATAGATTCTGCCACTTTGAGTAATCCGTTACTGGTCTATTTTTCTTAATGAACTTAAAATTGCACTTGTTACATTGCTTGAAAATCCACATATCTATCCATATCAAGTCGTACTCATATCCTCAGCAGGTCTCTAAGGTTAACAGCCTCTAGTAGATAGATCAAAGTAGTCAAGGCCTTTACGTGATATACCAAAGTAGTTAAGGGAAGTCAGCAAAATTGATCTGTAACTAAGGGATAAGGATTAGCTCTGATGGTCGGTGGGGCATTATGAGGTGGTAATTGATCCTCAGGTTTACTACCTGTTTCGCTTGATAATTGATTGTTTCAGTACTGGTACGTACTTTGAGAATTTGACCGTCGAATTAAAACATAGCATTACGATGTTCTCAAAGAACGTTGATGCAATGTGATTTCTGACCAGTGCTCTGAATGTCAAAGTGAAGAAATTCATTCAAGCGAGGGTAAACGGTGGAAATCATGGTAACTATGACTCTCTTAAAGGTAGTCAAATGTCTTATCATTCAAAATTCTACTAATGTTTTTTTTCTTTTTTCCTGAAATTTTCCACCCGAAACTACTTGTGCACTTCCATATATCAATTTGATAGTAAGTGAGCATAGTGCACCAAGGTTGCAAACATCAAAAAAATCAAAAAAATCAAACAAGCCTGTTTCATTTATAAAGAACATAAAGACCTTTCTACAGACCTTAAGTTTTTTCTACTACCCTAAATTCTTCAAAACAATGGTGGTATTGAAGAATTGGGAGGAGACAAGATCAGATTACGAGCCCGCGCACGGCATCACTCACTGCGCGTTCCATACATCGCTACTCACTCCAAGCACCTACTCCAAGTACCTACTCCAAGCATCTACTCCAAGCAGCAGGCCTTGTCAGGTCCAACACCATATACTGAATATACTTCGAGTTCTCCAGCCAAAAATAAATGAGCCATAGAACGTACTCTAAATTGTGAAACCACCATATATTATTATATACCATTTGAGCTTGGTTCTATGGACTAGTTTACAACAGACTACAGTCTCATAACACCATACCAAATAGTACATCAACACTCGATTCCACCCTCCAGAATACAGAAAAACATACAACACTCAACACCACTACACCAAAACTACACCAAAACGACATCAAAACTACACCAAAACTACACCAAAACTACACCATCAAAATCATCTAGTATTTTTTTGATATGAATAAATCGGCAACATCGCAGATGCTCCGACGAAAGCTCACTGATGCCAAACAACTCTTAGGGTATCTGCAACACAACAACATTCTGGTGCTCCGGTCGGATTCTCTCCTCAAATACAAGGATAAGTTCAAGTGTATTCTTATCCCGAGCCACCTTGAAGAAATGGAACGGAAAGCTGCATTGATGAATGATGAGCCGTTCGATGTGAGTCGCACCCATTTCTTCCTCCAGCACTCTCTCCACATTCCCGTGCTCACGGTGACCAATTTGAGTGTGCAGCCCGGAGAAAGAAGGTTTGTGATGTGGCTCATGGTATCGTCGTATTTCCCCTTGATATCAGCATGTCTTGCTCCACTTGCCAATTTGGTGTCATTTATAGGACTCCTTCAGAACTGGAGGTACGATGTGATTCTTGGCAGAGACCACCCAGAAATATCTCCAGTTTTGCCCTTGAACATTATTGCCTTTGTGGTGGGCATTTTTGGAAATGTCTCTCTAGTGTTGAATTTCCTGGGTCTCTTTCGCTACTCTTTTACCCAATGTGTATCCATTACATGCTGGGTTTTGGCCGCGTCTCTCTTGATGGCCGCAGTAATTGTCACTGCGCTCGATCCACTTCCTAATGTGGTTTTGACTGAGGGTTACTGGCTTGCGGTGTTTACGGTGGGCATGTACTACTTGTGCCTGCTTATTATGCTGTTCAACTACTTGGGGTACTGGCTCCAGAAGTACCCTGCCACGCTTAACTTGACACGCAAACAACGTCTGCTTATGTCGTTCACCATCTCGTTTTGTGTTTGGCAAGCTGTCAGTACTATAGTCGTCTCCAAGCTCATTCCGGATCTACCTTATGGGAGCTCTTTATACTACTGTACAGTGTCCATGTTGACCATTGGTCTTGGCGATGTAGTGCCCAAGAGTCCTGGTGCTAAGGTGTATGCCTTGGTCTTTTCTTTTGTGGGAGTGCTTATTATGGGGCTTATAGTGTCGGTACTTCGCCAGGTGGTGCTTACTTCTGCTGGGCCCAGTATATTCTGGCACCATGTGGAGATCCACCGACTCCGCGCTCTAGAGAAGGTGAGAAAGGAACAAAATCAACCTACTCCGAATTCTCTGAATTCTTTGAATCCTATTATGCGTGACTCCTTGAATTCTCCCTTTAAAAACCCCCTGAACCCGGTTATGCCTACTCTTCTCTCGCCAAATCTGCCATATACCCTGGAACCTGTTCTTCTGGAGCTTGAGCTGGAACTTAATGATGACCCTTCGTTTGAATATATTCGCCAGATCCGGCGAAAAGTCCAGGCCAAGCAATCACAACGCCAGCTTCTCTGGACTGTGGTCATCTTCATTCTGTTCTCGCTTCTAGGCGCATTGGTGTTTTCGAGAATTGAAAAGTGGAACTACTTCAATGGTGTATACTTCTGCTTCCTCTGTCTTCTTACCATTGGTTATGGAGACTACCACCCCGTAACAAGATTGGGCAGGGTGTTTTTCGTAATCTGGGCTATTGCAGCTGTACCTTTGATGACCATTTTGGTGCTGAATGTGGGAGACCATATTTATGAGATGGCGGTGAAAGTTGATGACTTCACATCGCATGCCTTCAATTTCCGTACCTACATGGGCCTTTTTTCCCGGCCGCTGGAACAAGAGCTGGAGCCCCAAGAACAGGAGCAGAAGACAGTGCCTTCTCCAGAGCCTCGCACCCCCAAAGAGTCCCAGCTCTACAAGACACGAGAAGTCGCCCAGAGTCTCAGTACATTCAAAAAATTGTTCGTCAATTTTATGGACCACCCCGATAAGCAGTACGACTTGAGGGAGTGGAAAGAGATGCTCGAGTCCTTCCAGGTGCATGATCTCTCGGAGGAGTACTTCTGGATAGGCGAATTTCTGCCGTTGAAGTTGCCTCTCAAGGAATCCAATTATTTGTTGATGACGGTATTGTTGAAGATGTCGAAGGATTTGAAGGAATTGCAGGAGATGCAGGAGAAGGCCATGGACCCCAATTTGGACTCGGATATTAAACTGTCAGCCATAGAAAACGGGCTGCATTTTAAAAGACCAGAATAGGTCTAGAATGCATGAGTTTCCACTTCATCCTATTAATTACCTTTTTTTTGGTCGCAGGTCGACTTTCTGACTTTCTCCTAGAGATTGCAGCGAGGTAGGTACATTACCTTCCACTTCCCTTCGATACTCTCTTTTTTGAGAGAGAAAGTGATGGCCAAATTCTTATTGCACACTTGGGGCATTTTGCTATCGAAGAGCTTCAACCGATTGAGTGTGTGCTGTAGCCGTTCATGGTTGTTTCAAGCACCAGCACCAGTACATCGCTAAGGGTAGGAGCATTTTTGATGTTCTCAAGCGAGACGTCGATCTCGAAATGGAGCTCCTTGATGGCCCGAAGCTCTTGTAGCTGGCCACGAAGCTCGGCGTTCACCTTGTGTCTACAGACTGCAGTGAGGTAGGTATACATCCATTACCCTTCACTTGCCTATCTCCCCAGTCCATCATATTCTGCACACACCAATTCTTTTTTTGAAACCAATTTGTTCATCATAATATTTCCTGGCCTTACATTACCCACACCTTCACCACTTCTACTAATTATTCCAATCCACCACTGGATCTTGGATCAAATCTGATCCATATCGGATGTTTTATATGCAGGCAATCACGATGCGCGTCGTTCTAACCTAAAATGAGTCCTTTAATGACTGAAGTGTCACTACACATCGAGACAAATCATAAACGATACAACCAGAGGGTACGCATCTCTCCCTTGGCAGGTCTCACTATAAAATAGTATACTTTAATTCTTGCTGCTCAGTATATTGAGCCTCATTTAAGTGTCAGTTTTGTCACTGAATTTTACTTGGGTCTCAGTTAAGCCATACTGAGTTGTTAGGTGTCCAAAGTGACGTTGGATTCTTCTGCGGTGGAGTCTTTTGAAATAGACGATATGATGCTGGAAGCGGCGCCGCAGCCGTACGATCCCGTGGTGTGGCGTTTTTCCCGCTTCAAAATCTCCCTTTCCCAGCTCCAATACGCTACCTTTACTATTATAGGCATAGCTCTCCTCTGGCCCTGGAACTGCTACCTAAGTGCTCTGGCATACTATGGCGACCGGTTCATGCACTCGCCAGCGTTGGTCAAAATCTATTCATCCACCATGATGTCGGTATCTACCATTGTGCTGACCACCTTTAACTACTTCTTATCGCAGAAACAGAGAGGTGCTAACTATAAGTACAGGATCAATGCGGGGTTGGGAATCACTATAGCAATATTCGTGGTCATGGCGTTTTCCTGTACCATGGACTTGTTTATCCGGATGAACGACACGGTGTTCTTCTTTGGACTTATGTTTATGGTGTTGCTTAGTGCTATGGCGACGTGCGTGGCCCAAAACGGCACCATGGCCACCGTTAATGTGTTGGGCCAGCTTTATACCAATGCGGTAATGGTGGGCCAGGCCATTGCAGGCACGCTTCCGTCCATAGCATTGATCTTGTCCATTTTGCTTATTGGAGATCGTCACCACCAAGGTGTTTTTAGCCTTTCTCTGCAGGATGCCGACGATTATTACCTCGATAAGAACTATGGGCTTTTCATCTACTATATTACGGCCAGCTTGGTTTCTATGGCGTCGATTTTTCTCCTTTCGCTCTGTGGTTACCATAAACGGGAACTGCAGTATCGGGCCTTATCGGAGATTATGGAAGACGGACTTGATGAGAATGTCATCACAGAAAGTATAGACCCATTGGACGAGGTTCAGCATATTCACGTACCCTTCACTGTTCTTTGGTCCAAGCTCAAGTTGATCGTCATGACCATCTTCTTTACGTTCTCCATCACCCTCTGTTTCCCTGTGTTTGCATCAGTGGTGGAGTCTGTGCACACCGAGTCAAAATTTCTTTTTTTCAAGAAAAGCATTTACATTCCGTCTATTTACTTGGTGTGGAACTTGGGCGACTTGGCAGGGCGAATCTTATGTGGTCAGGCCAACTCCAAGGTTCTCATTCGGAACCCTAGACTTTTGTTTATTTATTCTTTGTCTCGTTTGGCATTCATTCCGTTGTTTCTCACGTGCAACATTCATCCCCAGGGAAAAAGAGCCATCATTCCGTCTGACTCATGGTACATTGTGCTCAACTTCTTATTTGGGCTCTCCAATGGCCAGCTAGCCACGTCATGTTTCATGATTGTGGGAGACCACTGTGATGGGGCTGATGAAAAGGAAGCTGCGGGTGGCTTCACCACGGTATTCTTGAGTGTTGGTCTTGCTGTAGGCAGTGTTATGAGCTACCTTTTGGTGCTAGTGGTGGGATAATTCGATAGAATATGCATGGATTCAGTGTTTCCAGAAATGCAGAGGTTTGAAGGACTGCTTCTCATACTGGCTACTAATAATTTTTTAAAGAATCTGACTGATAAAGGACAGGATAGAATGAGCAGGGATTTAAAGATTATGGACGGTATATCTCTGTACTCTTTGATAAGACTCGTAAAATCTATTCTTGAGATTATAAGGCTACTCACCTAGGGTTTTTGATTGATCCTTCAGCAGCTCTTGTTAATTAAAGCTGGTATATTTATTTGGAGCTACTCCTTGATTCAGACCCAGTCTCCTTGGAGGCTAAATTGAAATTTGGAGTCATCTAGAATAAGAAGAAACAAGGTATCGGAATCTGAGATTCTCTTATTTCCTATAGATGCCTCACTATATGTGAAGGTTTGGAAGGTGACCAAGATAATGGCTCGCGAAAAACATGGTTGCAAAGGTTTGGAGCCCGGGGATCTCCCCCAAATTATACCATCAATCCATGAAACGTATTCCTCCCCAATTATCTCCCTAGTGAACCTTACCATTGATATGAATAAACGCTTAACTATAATCTATAATGCATGACTCTTGTTCTGTATATTGTAACCTGTGAACAGAGTATCTTAGACAGTAGAAATGACATCACTCACTGATGAAGACTAAGTGACTTTAATTTCCATACTGACTCACTATTAATCATATGAATCACTAGGAAATTCATATGACTAATAGTGATATACTGGCCTACTACAGTGATACAGGTTTACTGTGCAAACCCACACCAAACAGACACACTACATCTTACTGTACTGTACTGTACTGTACTAAGCTGAAAATGGTGGGTCCACGAAAGGATAAGTAATATGAAGATGCAGGACGAGAAATATAGACATTGTTTTGATTAGTAGAGTGTAGTTACCTAATCGGATATAAGTAGAAATGTTCATGAGTTTATCCAATACACTGGGTCATTACTCACCAAAGTCAGTTCAGTCCTGAACACATATTCAATTTGCAGTCACGTGACTAACCAAACCACCAATAAACTACCAAATTAGTCTTATAGTCGTGGAGAATGTTTAATTAAACTTCACTGAGTCTAGACTGAGTCTTGTGTAATTTGTTCGAAGATCCATGGAGCCATAAACGAATTCATATAGCTATCAAGTACCAAAGGCCTACAACAAGAATCCACGTACAGTAGTCATAGTGAAATAGTAATTTGTTCTACTAACAGCATTATTGCAGTGAGCAGTCAGTCTAGTGGTTAATAGCCAGTATAGTAGTTAGTAGTCAGTATAGTGGCTAATAGTCAGTATAGTGGCTAATAGTCAGCATAGTGGTTAGTATTGTATGTTAGATTCTTGTTAGCACTTTTATTACCTAATCGTTACTATATTCCTTGATGCTTCCTCAAACGAGGAATCTGAACGGTTTAGATAACTTTTGAAGACAAAACGTGGCTTCGAAAACTCTTCAACAGAATGAGAGCAGTGATTGTTCTAGCTTAAGGGCATTTTGCACAGGCCATTGTTAGGATCGATATGTGAGAGTATAGATTATGTGAGAGTATAGATTATGTGAGAGTATAGATTATGTGAGAGTATAGATTATGTGAGAGTATAGATTATGTGACAGTGTAGTGAGTGTAGTGAGTGTAGAGTGAGTGTAGTGAGTCTACAGGGAGTCTACAGTAAGTAGTATTGTACAATGTAGTATTGTCAGTGAGTAGTATAGTACAGTGAGTAGTAGAGTACAGAGTAGAGTCTAGTATTGCAGTAGAATTAAGGAAATACTGGATATACGAATAACCAAGTCAATGCTTTGATTATACACTTAGTTCTGAAGTCAGTGCGCGGGCTCCTAACCGGAAGTAGAGTGTAAATGTAGGGTACTAGAGCCAAACCGGAGTGTATATTGGCATAATGATAAATGATTGTATTTATAATTTATAGGAAAAAAAAGGACTTGAATGTTTTAACATGAAAAGATCGCTCAATCGTCCCCAAAACACCCTTTTTTAGCGCTTAAAAGCAATTCCTGTCAACGAGTACCTAGCATGTACGGAGGCGATGTACTTCGTAGAGGCGTTGGATGCGTTTGAGTGATGCACTATGTGCAGGTCACTGATGGGTGAAAGGTTTTCACCCACCTCGCACCTCAGTTAAGACTTTGGTCTTGTAAGGTACAACTTACATATCCCTGTATACTAATATATACTAAAACACAAGTTGAAAACATGTGAAAGCCTCAGCACGCTAACAATGCTTGTGTTTGTTCACAATAGGTGTCACTGATCGGTGTCAGTAATTCGAGTGGACTAATTGCAGTGGACTAATTGCAGTCGAGTAATTGCAGTCGAATAGTAGAGTTGATAGTGAGAGGATCTTTCTTGGCTCCAGTTTAATATGAAGCGGCCAAGAAACGTGCTGTTTAGCTTGCCATGTGACTTTGGCTAGGCAACTAGGCATACTCAGAGTACATACGTTACATGGGATGCTTGTGATATCTAATTCTCTGGGTATACCAAGCAGTAAGTTACTGGAGGTAGTCAGTTGTAGTATGGAGCCTAATTGGGATATTAAGAGTAGTCACTGGAGGTAGCATTGGAGGGGTACGGAGCTTGGAATGAGGTAGGACGTAGTATGAGACCACATTGTCAAATTTTATCCCATAGTACGTCTTAGCATCAACTCTGGCTGGCGACCCCTCGAAGAGGCATCGAGGCTATTTAAGTTCTTGGGCAAGAGGTTGTGAGTGAAGTAGTCATGCACATTAACAATAGGGTTCTGGTGGGTACACTTACCTCGAGAATCAAGTCGAGAACGAGTCAAAATAAGATTCCAAAATCGCAATTCAGTTCACAAGAAAATATGGATCTGGTGTACTATTGATTATTGTTAGATGCGAGTGCTCATTGCGCATGTTGTACTATAAGAAACAGTAGGTTCATATAATCCCAATGGACGAACTACGTACTTGTCCAAAAAAAAAAACAAACCCTTGAATCATAAATCTCCCCATTTTTCTCCATTATGTAACCTCCCTAGATTTGGTCGACTTTTGTATTTTAAGTTGGCCGAGCGGAATGTCTAGAAGTGATCGAATTGCCAACCGTATCAAAACTATTAGAGGTGAGGGTTCGCACAATTTGCACCCAATGCGAATGCACAGCAAAAGAAACAGCACGAGGGACAAGAACTAAAAGTAAAAGGTAAGCACGTGAACCAAAAGTAAAGTAGCAAAAAAAAACAAAAAAAAACCCGGAAATAAGAGTGCATATAGTAATTCAGACCATAAATATTATTCCAACCACCAACTATTTTTTCTGTCTCCAAAAATTGCTTGTGGTGTGCCGTTTCCTGGCCCTCCATTGGAGTATACTCCATGGAGGTTGTGCAGAGTGCAGGGAGCGCACACCCCAGAACAGAAATCAACTGAGCCTCCGCACAGGCCATAACCCGCATCATGTCATTCTGGGACCAAAACAAAGATACCTTCAAGTCCGCCGGCAAAGCTACGCTCAAGGGAGTGGGGCACGGAACCAAGGTTTTGAGTTCCGCTGGATACAGGACATACAAGAACCATTCCGGTAACTCGTCTTCCGAAAAGGAGCCTGTGGAGTATGTTCCGGGCTCCGTGCCTTCCTTGACTAAGGAACAACTCCACGCCATGCCGGCCCCACCCCGCCGAGGCCAATCCCAGCCACAATCTCAGGGTCAACCTCAAAATCAACCTCAGACTCAAAATCAACCATCTCAGTATCAGCCTCAGGGACAACCCCAATATGGACAGCCTCAGACTCAATACCAACCTAATGCAGCTCAAAACATCCCGCCTCAGGGTACTCCGGCTCAAGTTGCCCCTGCTCAAGTTGCCCCTGCTCAAACAGCACCTGCTTCGTCTCTTCCAAACTTGTTCCAGCAGTCCGCACCCCACTTACAGACTCTTGGTAATCTTGCATCCAACCCACATGTTCAACAATTGTACCGCCAAGTGAATAACCAGGTTTCAGCTCACAATTCTGGTGCTCAGAATCAGCAAATCCCTTCATACCAACAAGCAACAGCCACTCCTCCGGGAGTTCCCCCAAGAAACCCTGGTGCTCAAAATGCAGGTGCTCAAAATACAGGTACTCAGAATACAGGTACTCAGAATACGGGTACTCAGAATACAGGTGCTCAGAATACTCCGGCACAACCCCTACCACACAACCCTGCGGACTATGCTCCTCCCTTGACGGAAGATACACCATACGGTGCCAGTTCAGCCTCCACGGCCTCCCCAAATCCCGTGCCTTATATATCTAGTGCTGGATCTGCTTCTACAGAAAAAGAAACATCAAAAAACCCCACTGACCTTTCAATGCTTACTCCTCCTCCAATCCATAAGAACAGAGCTCCTTCCTCTGCCTCTCTGAACACTCCACTGAAGTACGTGTCGCCTTCTGCTCCGCACTTACACTCTCGCTCCAGTGCTGGTGAAGTTCAGGACGCCCGAGCCTCTTTAACTCCCGAACTGGTGCCTCCTAATTACTCTTCAGGGACTCAACCAAAGGTCCGGGGCGGACCAAACAAATCTGGAGTTTATGAGTGTCCGCCAGTGCGCTACACTGAGCTAGATCTCTCGAAAGTGGGTCCTCCACCTCCAAGAAGACACGACTCCAAGGCCCAGGAAATCAGCCCTTCTCCTGAAATTCAGCCTCAGCTCATTCAAAGAGAATCAAGTCACACTTCACCTCCACCTCCACCTCCCAGATCGGGTTCTGCTACCAGTGCCTCCGGTGTAAATACTGCTAGTGTTTCTGCTCTGAAACTGACCGAAAAGCCCAAAAAGGTACCTCCTCCAAAACCAAAGAAGTTACTGGCTGTGGCTGTGAATGCCACAGGAACCTCAGTTTCTGAGCATGCGTTGGACTCAAATACAACAGAAGTCGAGCAGCTTGAACCGAGAACGCTGGAGCAAAGGGGCCAGGTTAACTTTGCTGCCGAAATTGCTAATTTGCGGCTTGGAAAGGTTACGGCTCAATCCTCCTCGACATCTCCAGAGCCCGTGAACGTGAAAACCCCGCCTCCAAAGCCAGTAAAGCTTCAAGCATTGAGTGAAAACCCCCACTTTGACTCCAAGCTTGTTGGTGAAAAAGTGGTCGAAAGTCCTGGAAACGTGCCTCTCAAGCATATCAAGCCTACAATCGCCAACAAGCCAGATAAATCCGCCAAGCTTATGGGGACCAAACTCGAAGATTTAAGTTCATCTTCTCTGGTTTCTCCTCCTCCTGTCCCTGCGCCTCGGCGCTATAGAAGGGAGGCTGTTCCGTTACCCGTGGCTATGCCCGAAAATCCGACTGAGAGGAAATCCGAGAAAGCGCCTGAGAGTAGGACTGATGGTAACACTAAGGGTAATTCTAAAATTCCGGATCGTGGCATCGATCTCGAACTCGCTTCGGGTTGGTATGGTGAAAATATGGATTGGAAAAAGCTACCAGAGTCTTTTCTGGGTCTCCTGTGTCGAACTGAGTTCCAGAAAACAGCATCAACATTCTACAAAAGAAGTATCGAAATGGTTTTACACGATTTGTCTTGCGTCAAGTATCTCATCCTGTGGAAGGACTATGACTATGCCAATGCGTCTGCGGAGGAGGTGAAGTTCTCTCCGTCACCTATAACACTGAAAGTGCCTACAAGAGAGGTTGCGATTGAAAATTCCAAGACAATCGGAGCATCAGTAGTCAAGTGGTGCCAGGAAAAACTCGGGCAGTTGGTTGCAAGGGGTGAGTGCTGGGACTTGGCGCATGAGGCGTTGAAGCTGGTACCCGAAGGGGCCTTTGTGTCTTTATATTTCCATCATGGATATCCCTTTTTGGAGATTTCCGGCACCCCCGAAGGAATTTTCGTCATCAAATGGCCCATGGACTTGATCAGACCCGGCGACATTTTGCAGTTCAAATCTGCCGTCTTTAAGGACCCGGAAACCGGCAGTGAAGTGACCGCTGGTTTACCCGATCACACTGCGGTGGTGGAGAGTGCGGACTTGGACAGCATTACTGTGTTGGAAGCAAATACTGACGATACGAAGGTAGTGAAAAGAGGATTATACTCGCCCAAGCACCTTGCTTCTGGAAAGATGACGGTGTATAGGCCCATGTCGAAATCCTGGGGCGAGTAGGCCTTTGGCTACTGTGTGTACATGTCCAAGTAAGTACATTTGAATGCAAACACTGGTCTTGTTACAATAGCAGAGAAGTATTCTAGCTAGTCTTTATCTACTTTATTCCAAGTACTAGCATAGCTCACCTTCTTTCGGGTCCTGATAATACTCCGCCCATTGTCACTGTATAGAAAGGGGCAAATAGTCTATCATTATACAATGATGGCCATTGCACAATGTCGTCTCCTCAGCCCTCACCGTATGATGAGGACCTGCGATACTCTGTGATGACCTAGAACAATCAACGCTATTATTTTTGTCAAGGGTTTTTACAAGCCACAATTTCTTCTCCAAAATTTATATAAGCAGCTCAGATTCCTACGGTCGAGGAATCATCAGAGAATAAAGATAATTTCGTACCTTAACAACGTTACAACAAGAATCTAGCAGTAGTCTAGTAGTATATTAGTATAGGGTTACAATAGCTGTCGCCATTAAGTAGTCTGCTGGAAGGTAGCCTAAGGGGTGTAGTAACGGTGAACCGAGAAAAAGCGTAGCAACGGTGAACCCGAAAGAGGCGGTAGTAGCATCGGTTACCGATTAACTGGGCACGTGAGCTCAAGACCTATATGGGTTGCATTCCACCCATTTTGGTTCTCACAGTTGACAGTCCAGTAGAATATTAGTAAGGTTATAGTAGACAATCCACTGGGTAGCCATAGATAGTAAGAAAGTGGCCAGATGAATATAGGGGACGGATATGGGTAGTGCAATCAAACTCGTGCCTCTAATGTGTGTCGTTGGAGCCTATTATAAGGTCCATATAACATTATATGGCCTATCAAAGGCCTACCGACGAGGAGGTAGGTTAATTCAATTTGCAAAAAAAATTCAGTTCTACGTGTATCTGTGTCTCAATATAGAGTAACCTAAATTCTAAAATATGGTCAGATTTATTTGTACATGGCATTCATAAGTATACACGGCATTCAGAAGTGTACATAGTTCATGTAGGCCAGGGCTCATAAGTACTAGATGCGAAACTGAGGTCTACCCATCCATACCAAATCATAAAACCCCGGTTTTTTCCAAAAAAAAAAAATCAATGGTTTAGATCCATTATTAACTAGGTTTTCAGAATTAGTCTTTTTGGGAAGTTTTATTTTTCTATTGACTAAGGGTGCACTACTCATTAGGATCCAAGTGTGAGGTCAGCTCACCTCAGTATAGTGGAGTAATTATATGGTATAGTCATAGTAGTAGAGCAGTCATAATCATAGTAATAAAATTCATAGTAACAGAATTCATAGTATTGGAAAAGTCATAGTATTACAATAGACGTAGTAATAGAATATATAGTGATAAAATAGTATTTTTCTCAACATACAGTGACTGGTTGGTTCCATGGTGAGCAGTGCATATAGACAGCACTCATCAGTGGAAGCTCATAAAAGCGCATCGCAGCACAACTGACCCTAACCATAATCATCTCCACTCCCAACCAATGCCTAGCTCCGAGGCCCATGCCCCGGCCCTTTCGACTCCTCAAACCGACGAAACCTTTACGTATGCCAAGGTCAACAAGGCCGAGCTAAAAAGAGACCATTTGGGCTTAAGCCCTGGCGAAGACTATATGGAGAAGCTCCATGACTACTACTCACTAAAAGAACTAGCGGCATTCCTTGATACGCGGGACCCAAAGCATCCTAACCAAAGGGTGTACCTGAAGGTGACCCTCCAGTTTCCCGATACGTTGATTTGTGACTCTGCTGCCATTGTTCAAAGTCTCCAGAAAATGCTCCCACTGATTCAGCTGGGTCACGTGCCTCAACTAGAGATCAAAGAGAAGTGCCAGAATCTGTGCTGTGGCCAAGGACAAAAAGAAGCAGAGAAATGTGGGGGGTCACTGTGTAATCCAAGTTCCCAATGCACTTCTGGAAAGATCCAGCCTCTGGGCCAGAGACTTTGGATCTTGGCCGATACTTCCTATTCTGCATGTTGTATTGATGAAGTGGCTGCTGAACATGTGGGTGCAGACTTGGTGGTACATTTCGGAGACGCCTGTCTTAATCCAGTTGCTTCTATTACTTCTGCATATGTGTTTGGAAAGCCCAAGCTAGATCTCCAAGATATTCAGACCAAGTTCCGCCTGCGGTACCCTGTGCCTTCCGAACAAACGGTGGTGTTGATGGCTGATGCTCCACACACTTACCTCCTACAAGCCATAGCCGAGTCTTTGCCAGAATACACTATTATAACTGCAGATTTGCACGTGCAGAACGACGTCACGTGTATCGGGTACCGCCCGCAAGAAAGTGGTGATATTACTGCACTCGGACGACTCTTAAGGTTCCCCCAAAGCTATACTCCAGATGCAGAACTTGATCTACTGACGCTAGACCTCTTTCACGTGACCGTACCTGAAGCCCCCCGGCTTCTCCAGCTCACCACGCAGTTCCTGTCTGTATCGACCTACCACAACGGAACCGTTTCACAGGGTCCATTCCCCAACCTCATGCGCAGATATAGGTACATGCACATGGCTCGGTCAGCAGGAACCATTGGAATTCTAGTCAACACGCTTTCATTGGCCAATACCAAACGTCTCATCCGCGAACTCTCCTCCAAAATCAAAAGCGCAGGCAAAAAACACTATTTGTTTGTGGTGGGCAAGCCCAACGTGGCCAAGCTCGCCAACTTTGAGGCTGTAGATCTCTGGTGTATTTTAGGCTGTGACCACCAAGGTATATTATTGGACCAGACAAATGAGTACTTCAAACCCATTGTGACTCCCTATGAGTTATTGTTGGCCATTGGCGATGAGTTCTCCTGGACAGGCAAGTGGGTCACAGACTTCCAGAGCGTGCTCACTCTTACTGCAGAAGAAGAAGAAGAAGAAGAAAACGAGACCAAGAATGAAGATGTTGATGCCAGTGACGAGGAGCCGGAGTTCGACCCCGTGACGGGGCGGTTTGTTAATGCCCGGCCTTTGAGACGTTTAAACCATCTCCAGATTACTCAGGAGCCTACAGAAGAAGAAGACTCTGAAAACTCCCAAAACTCACTGGCCTTAGTGAAGAAGCTTCTGGGTGCAGTGGCTCTCAGGAACACGGTCTCTACCTCAGCCGCACATTTACAGACACGGGAATGGACTGGCTTGGGAAGTGACTGGACGACTCCTGAGCAGCTTAGCCAAGAAGGCGCCGAAGTGGAGGAGGGTGACATTGGTATAGCACGTGGCTACTCTTTCGACACCAAAGGACACCAAGATACCAAGGAAATTAAAGGAAATAGTGGCACTTAGGCACTAGAAGTACTAAAGGCATTAAGGACACGAAAATACTAAGGAGTGCCACTTACAGTTACCTTTACCAGAACTGTATACGGCTGGTGCTTAGGGACATCAGACGCATTTTTCATATTGGCTAATCCTTTTTAGATGAATCTGGTTATATTGATGGATGATATTTTGCGTCAGAGACATGGCAATGCATTGGGGAGAAAAGTTCACAGAACGTGGCTAGAAGTGACTGACATCAATTTCGTTAGCCCTGAGTGACTTACTGTGTATCATTCATTACTATGACGAAGAATTATGTCAATTCTGAACTTCTAGTACTTTCGGATGAGTGAGTCTTCCTTCTAGTACTTTCTGATGACTGAGCGTTCCCTCATAGACCTCTTGGAACATTATCAGTTACCACCAGTTACTGTGTATTCCAGAGTAGTCCGTCCCATTTAGTATACATGGAACACTGGCTATTGGACTTGGTTTTGCACCTTCACATATCGACTAGTGCATAAGCTTACTACAATATAGACCTTTTCATGGACCACAGCATAAATACTGGACAAGCGATATAGTGGTATTGGACTAAGCATATGCCCAGTAGACTGTTAGATTCACTATAGGCAGAGCTCTGACCATAGAGATATTATGACGCCTACACCTTCTGATCTTGACAATGACCATTGAATAAGGTCTTCCACTCCGCCATCCTAGTACTTCATACAATGATGGACTGTCGTATGTCCTCTAACAACCATCACTATTTTCTAGGCTTCTCCTTTGAGGAATCATTAATAGCATAGTAAAGATTAGGTATCAACCGTTTTAACAAGATTTTAACATAGACAGTTGATTAGTGCTAGATTCTGGTTACGTCCAGTACTCTGTTTTGTATGTTTTGTATGTTTTGTATGTTTTGTATGTTTTGTATGTTTTGTATGTTTATTCGCCGATGATTCCTCAAGGAGGAACCATCGCACCTTATATAGACTAATCCGGCATATAAGAATGGAGATCGTTCTGATCGACCAGCGCAGGGCTTCAACATCCACATGGGTAGTGTACTACACATGGTGGGTCTAAATAAGATATTATATAAGTAATTGGACTTGTAGGAGCGGTAGATAGTGCAATACCTAGGAAGCCTAAAATAAAACGTATATATTTACTTGTCTCAGAGTGTACCTAGTGTTATGTTCTTTTAATACATTTATGCCTAAACTCTTATATACGTTGATGGTTTCTCAAAGAGAGGACCCGAGGTAGTTTATATAACTTTGAGAGAAACGTGGAACCGAAAAACTCTCCACCAGAACAATGGTAAGGATTGTTCTGGAATATTCGAAAGGGGCCATCTATGCACGAAGTGCTCTGATGGCCAAACGCCGTATCACCATTGTAACAATCGGACTGAGAGGCATCATAATACCTTCATAGGCAGGGCCCTGCCTATGGTGGATCTAACAGACTACTCCATATAGCTAGTGAATTGAGCTAAAATACGAAGAAACGAAAACATAAGAGGGTATTGGACATAAAATAACTTCATACTGCCGGATTTAGGTAACACATAGTCATTATGCTAACCATCATGAAACAGGTCTGAACAGATCTGATTTTACTGGACTGGTTTGGTTGTGGGTGATGTGGCTCACGTGCGCACCGCATTCTTATCTGCTCCACCTCTTCGGTTCTCCATGACTGATATAGACTCAATAGTGCACACACTCTGCCATGTCCGCTATTACATCTACACGGCTATGGCGGCTGCATGCATACAATGGCAATGGTTTCTTGTAGTCTTAGTCTTGGGTGCAGGTGTGGAAGGGTTTTACCAGTTCAACCAGAGGTCCCAGAGTGACAGTAACTTCCCTGGTATTTCTCAAAATGATATTGCTCTAGTTACTGGGGGATCACGTGGATTAGGCTTGGAGATAGTGCTGATTCTAGTACTGAAAAAGTGCCATGTGATAGTCTTGGATATTGAACCTTACGTACCAACTGATCTGGTCCTGGGGGGCTACGTCCTGTATATACACTGTGACTTGGCTTCAGTGGAAAATACCCAAATGACTATCCTGCAGGTAGTCCACGACTTGTCTCTTCAAAAAAAATCCATTTCTATTCTTATCAATAATGCTGGTGTTCGACATAATGGACTGTTCCTTGATACTGACCAAACAACCTTACTGCGGGTATTTAACGTCAACACATTTTCGCCAGCAATTATTTTACGAACGGTTCTTGGGGCTCACGTGACCCACCATCGTCACAAGTTCCTTAGTGTGGTTAATGTTTCTTCCATTTTGGGTACTTTTGGACCTTGCAATCTTCTGGCGTACTCTGGGTCCAAAGCAGCCTATATGCAGTTCCACGAATGTTTAAGTGAAGAATTACGTCCATACCCGGAGGTACGGATGTTACTAGTACTACCTGGTCAATTAGATACGGTCATGTTTGGTGATGTTATTCCTAGCAGGCAATTTGTGGCCCCAGTGGTGGACCACCGGATACTAGCACAGAACATCGTGTCCCGAGTGGAGCAGGGAGGCACGGGTGTGATGTGTGAGCCCTTATATGCTAACTTTCTACCAGCCATTAAAGTAATGCCTATGACGATTCAAAGACTAGCACGGTGGTTTTCCAAGATGGACGAGAAAATCAATGCCAATGAAAAACACTAAACGAAAAGTCCTTGGACGACAGACCTGTATAGACTATATGATGCCATCATCAAGACAGCAAAGACACTATGACAGCCAAGTAGTCATGTTCAGTTCAGGCCACGACTCAAGAGATAGTATTTGTGATCACTGGGATTTCTTCTCCAAAAGACCCTTGATTATTGCAGAAGTCTCACTCTCGTCCAAGTAGCCAAACTCATCAAACATCTTAGTGAATGGAATGTTCTCCTCAAGAGCTCTTCCATCGCCAAACACAACCCTCATTCTGTACACCGGCTCAAAAGGCTTGGTGGAAGAATACACCGAAACCTTGAGCTCCTTGTTGTAGCCAATGTATACGTTGTCCTTGTACTGCGGTGCCTTGTTGAGGTAGTACAACACAGTGCAGATGACAAAGTACACAGCAATCAGCGCCACAATCACATAGTAACTATCCTTAAAGGAGATCTTCTTCTCCAAGTAGTATAGGAACCCACTGATGGCCACGGTGAGCGACCCTAGCGCGAGCTTTAAGTCCACCAACGTGAACGACTGCTCGTATCCTAGTTGCAGGAGCGCCTGAGGGAGGAAATCATCGGCCTCTGTTTTCAAATCCACAAGGGAGCTGGTGTTAGTAAATAGACCTGCCAATAATGATTATGCTTGATGGACATACTTTAAGTTGACCTTTTTACCCATGTTACCTTGGATCTAGGAACGGATGATGTGTCCGCTGGTGAATACACCGCGCACGGTCACGTGGGTCAGCAGGATTGCACAGTCCTCACTTGTCCTACTCACTTGGGGCTTGGGGAACCCTCCATACTTCTGTCCAAATTCTGTCCAAATTCTGTTCAAATTCTGTCCACCATTTAGCTAAGAAAATCATGTTTTCATAACTTAATCTCTTTTCTATCTTTTTTCAGTCCCTCTTTTTCTCTGTATTTCTGACCTCTAGTTTTTTTGTCCTTGGGCTTCAAACTTGTTTTCGCAATCACTCTTTGACTGGCCGTACTTCTGACCAAGACTTCAATTTTGACCACAACTCAGAATTTTCTTTCAACTTTTCTATGAAGAGAGCAACACGTACTTTTTCTTTTTCTTGCCCTTGGGGTTTTGGGCCTGCTGCCTCTCGATCTCCTCACGTGCCTTTCGGAGCATCTCAGCGGTCTCCCAATCGTCTTCATCTTTTGGGACTTGGGTTCCCCAAACAGACTTCTTCGTCTGGGAATCAGTGGAGGTTTCGGCTGCTGTTTCAGACAAGGCCGGAAGCTCCCTGTGGTCGGAGATGGTGAGACTGCCCATCATTCCGGGGGTCCACTCGTCGTAGTCATTGGATTGGGCCTGGCCGTTGTTCTCCCGCTCAATATACTCACGTGCCCGCCGCTCGCTTTCGTTAATTGCACGTAAACGGTTACTTTCTTCTTTCCGGAGTTTTCGAGCACTGGCCTTGCTTCTCTTTTTGAGCTCGGGCTCATACTGCTTCCACGCATCTGCACTTAAAAACTCGTTGTTCTTCCACGAACATTCCAAGAATCCGAGAAGTGTCCCGAGCGGGAGATGCGAGAGGTACTTGTACTTGGATGTGGCAGTTTCCTCATCGAGCTCTTCGTACCGGATATTCTCCACCTTAGATACTACCGAGTCTGGAAGCTGCGTATAACTATCGTTATAGCTGGCCTTCAACACCTTCACGTCAAGTGGTGAGAGAACATATGTTGTGGACGATTTGAAGCCTGTCTGGTAGTAGTAGAAGGTCTGACCCGCCAGTTCTGTAGGACCTGTATCAGTAATAAGGCTCTGGTCACTGAAAGACGCAGACCACACCTTTATATCGTCATCAATAGCCTGCATGGCCATCTCCGCATACTTTCCATCATCCATATAAAGCTCCCGGTCGAGCTTGTAGGCCGCTTGGATGTCGTGTTTCTCTTGTTCATACATGGCCTGTACATAGGCCAAGTCCGCCTTGAACATCCGCAGATATCCAAGCAAATCCAGAGCCAGGTCTACCCAAGGAAATGAGTTTTGGTTGTAATTGTCCATGTAACGAGGCAAAGGAACTATTCCAGTGGTATTTCGTGCCATAAGCGTGAGAATGACATCGTCACCTATTTTGGGTATCTCAAACCGCTCATCTACCTCCACTAATTTCACCGGTTTCACATCATGTTTTCGGATAATCGACCCACATAACGGACAGTCATTATATTTCTCGACGATAGCCTTGCTTTCCCGTTTCATGTGCACAGGAACCTCATTGGACAAGAGGGAGAGGAGACACGTTAAACACAACATATGTCCACACGACGTGATCATACGTGGGGCCACCAACTCTTCCGTAAGGCATATAGGACACGACGGTCCTTTGGGCACCACTATACGTATTATATCACGTGTATCCACCGGCACATTGGGATCGAGTTGCTGTGTCTGGTACTGCTTGCGGCCATCCACAATAAATTTGTAATTGAGGTTGATAAAACGCATACCATGTACAAAGAGACGTTTCTTCTTCTTGGTCTCGAAAGACCCTCTTTTGGCCCGGTTGGGTGGGTGTTTCTGGTGCTGCTGATGGTACTCGGGCAGATCTCGGTACAGTTGGTAGTCGAAGAAGTTATTGACGACATTGTGGTGTTTTCTGGTCCGCAGATTGCGTTTGCCAGCCTCGTCGTGCTTGAGTTCGGGGAGTTTCTTCATTCTGCTATCGTCATTCATAGCATATCATGTATGTTTAAGTATTGTAGATTTCGAAAAGATTTCTGTAAGGGTTTGATTTCTATAATGATTTCTGGAAGTCTGAATCTGTTCAATGATTAGTAGAGTTTAGAGTATGAATCTGGACCAAGGTGTATTCCTGTAGACCTTAGTACTGTGGTAGAAACTCTGGTCTATAACTCTGCAAACTTTTGTGCAGAAAATAAATAAAATTCTGGGTGTAGAAACTAAAGAATTCTGTGTTTCTGAATATGGAATGGATTATTCTGATATTTCCAATGAATCTCTGTAGATTTTCGGTATCAATCTGGATTGGAATCTAATGTTTTGGTGTGAAACAGTTGGTTTTTCTGGTAAAAATCTGGATATTGGTGAAGAAATGTTGGATTTTCCTTCAGAAACTATAGATTCCTGGGTCTTCTGTATATCAAGTGAGTGGTAATATATATCCGGGATATCTGCTAGACAAACGGGAATTTGATGAATATATTAGGTTCCTGATAAGACAATGAAATATTAAGGGATAAAAACTGAATATCTCTTATGGAACTGGATATTTCTGATTTCGGGTATATTAATGGATTTTTCAGGTAGTTCTAGTATTGAGACGAGATTTGCTGGTGATTCTAATTTTGACACTGGATTTCCTGGTATTCCGTTATAAAACTGGATTTTAATATTAAGCTGGAGATTCTAGTATACCTGATGGATTGGGGTATAAAGTCGGTGGATGCTCGTAAACTTGGTGGATTCTGGTATGGAATTTATGACTAATGGATTCCGGTATATAACCAAATGTGTGAATAGAAAGAACTGTTCTGTGTGTGGACTGGAATTTTGGGATATTCGACTCTAGGGCCTTTATACACTTGGGTGTAGTGTGGGAGATGGTGTAATGGATCCGAGGGCAATGGACCACGTGCGTTGGATGCAGTACTGGTAGACCTGTATATAGCGAACGAGAGAGGTATATTTGCTTAAGATCTGCAAAGATGGTGTTGGCAGTGTGACTAGGGCAACGGTTGATACGGCCCATGATGGCGCGAGAGGTCACGTGGGCGGTCACGTGAGTACATGTGATTCATCACGTGATCAAAACAATAGAAATCACATGATGTGCCGCGTGATGCGTTTCAGTAATCACTCACATCACAACTTCTTCCCGAATACATTCTTTCTCTCCCTATTCATCAGTCCCATCTTTTCCTGTACTACGTTGTAATTAGGTGACAACCCGCTACAGTCTTTTAGTATCACTCTGATCACTTTCCACTTTAGGAGCCCTATAGTGTGACGTTAGTTTGGCTGCTCCACAATAGCTTGGGTGCAGGAACAGCCCGCGCACACGTACCAGACTACTTCTTACGATACTACGCCCCCGTACTTCTACCCGTTCTTTACAGTCTTCACGCATATAAGCAGCACATCGAAGCAGGACGCCACGTGCTGTAGCCAAATCGAAGTGTATACTAGGATTAGCTAGAAACTGTTCTCCAATCCCATAATTCTACCTCGTGGACAGGAGGCTTAGAAACGCTAACTTTTCAAGCTATCAAGAGATACTACCGCTCAATAGACCAGGGGTGTTGAAATTTGCGTTATAATCGCGGTAGAATTCGTGCTACAGAAACCTGAGAAAAGGTGCGAACTGCTGGTACTACTGGCTGGGATCCCATAGTCAATTTACCCAAAAAGCTACCATTTAAGCAAAGAGTCTACCATTTAAGCTAGGAGGCTATAATAGTGGGTCTAAACAAGAGGCTACCATATTAGGCTACCTTATCAAGCTTTCAAGAGGCTACCATATTAGGGCAACCGGAGGCTAACTAGAAGCTTAACAGTTAACTAAGGGCTACCAGTTCATTGGGAGGTAATAAGCTACCTGATAAGCTAACTAAGAGGTAACTAAGAGGCCGTCTGACCAGCTATCTAATCAGATACCCAAAAATCCTCCAAGCTAACTTAGAGGTGACTAAGTTATTTATCCAGTTACCTGAGAAGCTACTAAGAAGCTAAGCAAACACCTGAGAAGCTGCTGCGATAGTTCAGATACTAAGGTGCAGAGCCTAGCAATACCTTAATTCCCAAATTGGATATCCCAAATCTCAGTTTTGGTCTCCTGAATAGTCTGGATGTCTGAGTTACCGTCACATCCACCAGAGTACGATGCTCTGCATACTCAATACCGTGGAATTGAACAGTTTGAAATCGATGATTCCAACACACACCAAAATACCCAACTTTCACGGTTGGTGAAAGCATGGCATGCATCCCAGAGGGTATATATCACGTGCAAAGGGCTCTTCATGGCTCCCATTCTCCATTACCTGGCCCCTCTCCGGGAAGCGTATGCTTTTGCCAGCAACAAATACGAACTGTACATATTGAAAGTGGGCAATCCACTCGTGGTGAAACGGCTTCTATACGTGTCGTTTGTGGTGGTGCTCATGTATGCAGTGTCCATGAATGAAAACAGTGATGGTGTCAATGGTGCCAGTGGGGGTGCTTTTTCCAGTGGCAAGTTCTACGATGTGGCCCAACTAGGTGACTCCTTGCACCTGTACATTGACGCCAAAACACTCAAGGAGAATATCGAGTACTTGTCGTCGATTCCGCATGTTGCCGGATCCACGGGTGACTTGGCCTTGGCTCGATACGTGGAGAGTTACTTCTCCAATAACGGGCTCGAAACCGTGGACTTCAATGAGGTCAATACCTTTTTGAACTATCCCAAAACTGATCATACTTATGTCAAGCTTGCAGACGACTCGTTTGCTGCTACTCTATACGAGGTGAACGACTCCGAGATGCACCACTTGGCCTTCAACCCCGACTCGCCAAGCTCCAAGGGCGAAATCCACAAACCATATGTTTATGCTAATTACGGGTCACCAAGTGACTTCAAAAAACTTAAGGATGCAGGTGTGGATGTGAAGGACACAATTGTGCTTATCAAATATGGAGGAAATGTTTCCGAGGGAAATAAAATCGCCCAGGCCAGTCATTTGGGTGCACATGCCGTGGTTTTTATTACTTCTCCCATTGATTGGGCTGGAAAAAGGCACGAGGACGCCATCCAACGCTTGAATGTGGCTCTTTCCAGATTCAGTCCTGGAGACGTCTTAACACCCGGGTGGTCTTCGCATGACGACTATGTTCTACGGCTCAAATGGGAGGATTCCGCTGTGACACCGAAAATCCCCTGTATTCCAGTATCCTGGAGAGATGGAAAGACACTTGTGGAAAAGCTTGGTAAGGAAGGTGTGGACTTCGGGGATGGTCTTTTTTCTGGATCAAGCCCTAAAAATCGAGCCTCCGAAGTCTCCCAATTGAAACTCAGTGTGCAGAATGACGAGAGAACTACACACCTGATTTGGAATGTGGTTGGTTCCATTTCTGGCCGTGAACAGACAAGTAAGGGCATCATCTTTGGGGCTCCACGCGACTCCCTCTGCTTTGGTGCAAGCACTTCCGCAAGCTCCACTGCCATTTTGCTTGAGCTTGTCAAGACACTCACCTCTCTTCAGAGACGGTACTCGTGGTCTCCTTCACGGACGATCTACTTCATATCTTTCGACGCTACAGAGTACAATTTGGCAGGGTCAGCAGAGTGGCTTGAAAACAGGAAAAAGCAATTGATTGAAGAAGGTTACACATACATTGAGCTCAGTGGTTTGGCCGATGGCGATATCTTGGATGTGAATGCCAATCCTCTTCTTCACGATGTGATCCGGGAGGAAATGAGGAAGGTCAAAGTGGACCCTAAAAAGTCCAAAACTCTCTATGACTTGTATAAGGAAAGCCATGACCTGGATGTTTTCCACTACGACTTGTTGCTGGAGAAGAACTACGTGCCGTTCGTCAACTCGTTGAATATTCCAGCCATGGAGATTAAGTACCGGTCCAAAGAAGGCACCGGCCCCGTCAATTCGTGCTTGGATACTTTCGGCAACTTCGAGATCCAGACGGCCTCGTCCACGCGCAAGTACCAGACCATGGTGGAGCTCTTGGCCCGTATTGGGCTCCGGCTTGCAGAGGATCCTTTGATTCCTCACAACTTCATGGCCCTTCTGGATGCACTCAAGGGATACCAGGAGAACCTTGAGAAGCACGTGGACGAGATGATGTCTGCCAACTCGCAGGTGGTGCAGCCCAAACTACATTTCGATGTGATGACACGGGCCATCCAAACGTTGAGCAGCAAAAGCAAGATGCTCGAAGATTTCCGGTTGGATTGGAAAACCTTCATTGAGTCGTCTTCATCGCTTGAACCTGTGATGTTGGCAGCCACACGCAGATCGGCCAATGATAACATGGTGGCCTTCAATGGGTTTTTTGTTTCTGGAACAAGCACTCCTCTTCGAGCAGGATATCTCAACTACCTCTTTGGGTTCGCCTACGATGCACCAGTGGCCGGTGATGGATTGCACGAATGGAATACGTTTCCGCTTATTCGGGAATTCGTGGCCAAGGGCGACTTCACTCGGGCGCAGCACGAGATCGACCGTATAGCAGGCTTGATTGAGGAGAGCTCGCTGGTGCTCATCAGGCTTCAGAAGTGATCAAGAGTGCCATAGCTAATTAATACTTAGGGAAGGAGATGTAGACAAAAATTAATCCTCCACCGACCAGACCAGATGACCAGATGTGTTACTTTTAAATTGGCGAGTCAGAATATCACTACTTCAACCCATTAAATATATAGAATATATTCTTGGGTGTTTGGACTGGAGTATGAGTCATAGTTTCATACCATAGTACCTAAAAGATTGAATCGGGTCCATATTGTACATCTAGTATTTAGAAGTATTGGGACAAGGGCTTGGGTTCTAGTCATGCATGGACTATAGATTCATATGGGTATATGAAAAGAGCCAAAGACTAGTAACACTAGTATCTGGCCTAGTTATACTCACAGCAGTCTGGTTCATACTAGGGTCATAATGGTCCTAGTATTAAACCTAGTCATAGTCATCTGTTAATAGTTGTACAAGACTAAGAACTTTATGTACTCTATGAATATATGGTTATCTAAGACTAAGCATAAAAATACTAGGAGTAGTAGTAGTGGTGGTAGTAGTAGTAGTAGTAGTGGTGGGTGTAGTAGTAGTAGTAGTAGTAGTAGTAGTAGTAGTAGTAGTAGTAGTAGTAGTAGTGGTGGTGGTGGTGGTGGTGGTGGTGGTAATTTAAGTACATGTAGTATAGAATAGGGATGTATACCATTAGCTTGTAGTATTACTAGTAGAGTAGGACATAGAAGCTATATGACTGCTCAGACTGTTAGATCTACCATAGGTAGTGCGACCTACTAATGTATTTTCCTACGCTGTTCAATCCTAATGATGACCATCCATAACGTCACTTTTCTACCATTATTGTACGAAGTACCAGGATGGAGGTTGAGGAGTACTCCCGCAAGCACCCAGAAATTACCGGTTGACTGGGCGACCCCGCTATCAACTACTCAAGTAACCGGATTTTTTACTCTGAGGATTCATTGATGTGTGACCAGTGACCATAGTAAACAGATTACCTGACGTAACAACACAAATCTACCAGAGACTAAACACTATATAAATTATAAAAAGTGTATGATTACACTAGCTAATACATTTGAACAGACAAAGAACGGTATAGTTGACGGGACTAAGTACTACTACTAAGTACTACTACTAACTACTACTACTAACTACTACTAACTACTACTACTAACTACTACTACTAACTACTACTAACTACTACTACTAACTACTACTAACTACTACTAACTACTACTAACTACTACTAACTACTACGATCAAGTACTACCACTAACTACCACTAACTACTACGATAAAGTACTACCACTAACTACCACTAACTACTACGATAAAGTACTACCACTAACTACCACTAACTACTCCTAGGGGCGGAGATAAGTTTTAATGGACTGAGCTGGATTGAGCAGGAATGGTACAACCTGAAGTGTAGACTTGATTGCTGACTATTGACTTATAATACCATATACTTTAGTAGTTCTTATGGGTGCAGTGAGTTCCTTATAGCTATATTTATGTGTTGGGCTTCAGAAGGTTATTAGAGTCGTAATTTATCGTTTTAGCTGCCCAAGGCTTAATCATTAGGAGGTACTTATAGCAGTACTATTATGACTGGTAGGACAAGTTATACCGCAAGAACAATATGACTGAGGTTGGTACACTCATTATTATTTAACGAGACTATCAAGTTTAAATTGATTACGAAGACGGTATTCAGTCTTAGAAGTTTAGCAAGACTATGAAGATCTTCATCTTGAGACTATGATAGTGATTCTGTGATACTGTGATTCTGTGATAATGTGATACTGTGATAATGTGATACTGTAATACTTGGAACGACTGCTAGTGTGTTGCTGACTATAGTATTGTTTAGAGGTATTCAGTGTACTATGCTGCTTTGGAAGAACCAAGTCTAGACTAAGACTTGGTTAGCTGTAGTTAGTAGTATTTAAAAAGGATTGAGTTTTTATTCAAAGGGCTCTATTATGTCGTAGTGTATTACACTGCACCCACTGAACCACCTGCACCCACTGAACCACTGCACCCACTGAACCACTGAGTTAAATGAACCACTCAGTTAAACTAAAACACTATAACACTAACATTAACACTAAGACCACCACTACACTAGTTATGGTTGGGGAAGGGTACTAAAGTCAGAGACAATAGATTTCGAACTCGTAAACTTATCCTAGGTGGTACTTCAATAGTCAGCAATACCAAGTCTATTGACATCTTTGAATACTGACTATTGATTCAAGCCACTCATGAATTGAACTAGAATTTATTAACCAGTCCTACACTATACTACCTTCTCAGAGTTCCATCCATTCTATCACAATAGCCATACTACATAATAATAAACCACTATACCCAAACTCCAGTCTATACTACTCTACTACTCTACTACTCTACTACTCTAATTTAGATATATACTATACTAATGTGCTCCTCTACTACTTCTCTATACTTCTCTATACCTCTCTATTTTACCATACCACTTACCACGCCATACATTTGATGCCCATACCATACCCATAGAGTCCATATACTTTACCATACCCATACAGTCTATATACTTTACCATACTACCACACACAACACTATATCCATAGTCTGTACTAGACTACTCTACCACATTGCTATTTCTCTATACTTCTCTACTACTAAATCTACATACCATTGTCATATATTACCACTGTATACCATTTTCTACCATCATACTGCCGTACTACCATACCACATAACCATGCCACTACACAGACTCTACCACTATACTACACCAGACTACCACTATACTACACCAGACTACCACTATACTACACCAGACTACCACTATACTACACCAGACTACCACACTACTTGTTAGAACCTGAATTCCAGTAAGGGTTAGACACTACCCTACTACCATACTATACCACCAGTATTACACTATACCCAAAGTCTATACCCATTGAGTCTATTCCCGTAGTCTATTCCCATAGTCTATTCCCATAGTCTATACCCATTGATTTATACCCATTGACTTATACCCATTGACTTATACTACTTTACTACCATACCCTCTACCACACTCTTTGACTACTTGACTACTTGACTACTTGACATTTGACTATACTACCGCACTCATAATACAACTCACCTTCAACTGGTCGGCTTACAACTTGGAACACTTCCGCACTTGCAGTCTTATCAATAATCCAAATTGTGACCATGGAATTGAGACTCTAGAATATATTAGAGGATTGAGAGTGAGAAAAATAATTGAGGACTAAATTGAGAAATAAAATTAAGGACTAAATTGAGAACAGATTTCATCTGAGAATTGAGGAGTTCCTATATATACCGTTTCCGACATAACCATCAAAGTCCCACCCTTAAATTAGCACCTCCTAATTACACACACTAAAATCACACGCTAAAATCACACGCTAAAATCACACGCTAATTAAAAAAATCAATTATTACTATAAATTAATTTTAAGCCATCGACAGTGTTTCAGAAGTGTTTCAAAGTATATTTTTATTTGTTTCGGCTATTTTTATTCGTTTCAGCTATTTCTATTTGTTTCAGCTATTTTTATTTGTTTCAGCTATTTTTATTTCTTTCAGAGTGTATCATTAATTTCAGGTCCTACTTTTGTTCCAGTTATTTTGTTTCAAACCTTGTTTAATACATTGTTTCAAATATCTCAAACCTGCGATTCTTTTTTCAAACCTGCGGTTCTTTTTTTCAAACCTGCGTTTCTTTCTCAAACCTGCGTTTCTTTCTGTTTCAATTCTGTTCTAGCTGCCCCTGCCTGGATTGGAATCTCCTGCACTTGGTCTGGTTCTTCTTTCTCCCATCATCTGCTCGCGATCTGCAAAGGACTAGTTCCTCGCGCTACACTTCTGCTCACGCACTCTGGGCAAAATTCATCCTCCAACATTCCTCCCGCCTTCTCGTCCACTTTTCCGGGTGCTGCTTGCAATTGACGTCCACAGTGTGCTGGACTTTTCTGTTTGTTTGTGTTGCTATAAAGCTGTGGTCTTTTCCGTCCGCCGTCTCCCTCCATTAGGGGCTTTGTTTTTTACCTGCTCCACTAATACTACTGCCTAACATTCTTGGACCCAACATTCTTCAAGGCTTCTCTACAACCCAACATCCTGAAACACACAAATTCACCTTGCATTGATACTTTTTGACTGTTGTATCCAATCCCAAAGAAAAATTTCTTTGTTTTTTCCATTGACCCTGAAACGTGTTCCCGCATCCAATCATCTAGTGCACTACCCACTCACCAATATTCATTTGTAATACTCAATTCCCAACACTTACTGGAGAATTGATATATTGACCATGCTGACGCTCATTCCTACGGCCTGTGGCTGCCATACGCTCCAGTCTCCGCCCATTGAAAAAGATGATCGCCTCAATTTGCACGTGCGGACGGGCTCTGCTCTGATCCTATACAATTCGTTTGTGTTTACCTTTGGCGGCCTTACCATTGGCCTAGAACTCGATGGCAATCTATCTATCGACTCTATATCCACCACCTTCATGCGCAAGATTACCAATAACAAGCTGAGCAATATCTCTCGCTATCTCTCCGGCGAAATGTTCTTTTTGGACTTGATATCCAGGGCCTGGTCTCGTGTACCCATCCCCCTGGGCATGCCTCGTCCAAAACCTCGGCTTTTCCATGAAATTGCTACTGGAAAAGGCTGTCTCTACGTTTTTGGCGGTTTGGTCATCTCTGAAAACAACAAGGCGCCTGGCAAACTCTATGGCTCCGATGCTGATGCGTTCCAGCTTGTTCCATGCAACGATCTCTGGGAATTCAACCTTCTTACCAAGTCTTGGCTGCTTCTACACGACGGAAGTGGGTGGGAAACAAACCCATTGATCCCTTGCCCAAGATATACCCATAAACTCGCCACCATCGACCATCTCACGTTTGTCAACAAGAGGGATCACTTCGGCATCTTGATAGCTGGCGGTTGTGATGAAAACTCCGCTAGAATCTATAAAAATTCCGTCTACGACTTTGTCGATAAGTCTTACGTGGATGCAGGTCCGCCCTTGAAGTATCCTCCCAAGACAAATGCTGGCCGTAAACCTCTGGGGACATTTGAGACTGAAAATCTGGGCATGATGCCGAAAACGCCTGGAAATTTAGAGCCTTCCAAGGCCTCAAACGATCTCAGCATCAATTATCTAGATAGCTCGGTGGTCAGTTTCACTGAGGAAGCAGAGGCCGACCCGGCGCAGGCAAATCCGTCTCCATGCACTAGAATCACATCGAAACCTTCCATAGTGGAGTCCTTGTTCATATATGCACCCACCGAACCCAATTCCGACCAGGACTTGCATAATCCCATCATGACCTGCAGGCTAGGAAAGCACATATACCCTCTTAAAGTGCCTCCTCTCTGGAAAAAACAAGGCATCCAATCCAAAGAAAAAAACCGCCAATATGTCAAGCGAACAGTGCCCTACAATCTTCGATACCCCACGGGTGGCTTGTTCGGCCAGAATTTGGTGTTGATTGGGTTTCTCGCCAATGACTATGATATCTCCATCTTCATCTTCAATAAGCCTACGGGTAAATGGTCGAGATTAAACATTTTCTGCCATCACGAGTATGGATCCCACCGGTTCTGGGGCGGTTTTGTGTGGTCTTCCCACCATAAAGTGGTGCTTCTAGGAAATTATGTGACATCAAAAACCACGAGCAGTGTACGCTATTTCTCGTCCATGATAACTGTCAGTTTACCGGTTACAAATATTCTTGCATCGATGGAATTGGCCGGAGGAAACCTCCCTGGGAAAATCTCCCATCACACGGCCTCCTCGGATATGAGTTCTATAAGTGATGCACTTTCGTCCACATCGGGCGAAGAATTAATGAGTGAAACAGACCTGTCGAGACGTGGAGCGTCTTTTTCCCAGAACAATGAAGACCACACTCCAAAAGCCACCTTCAGTGACTATGTGCATTACGCTGCACCTAAGGTGAAGTTCACCAAGGTCCGCTCTACGTTCCCCCCTGCTGCCATTACCTTGGGACGTAATGCTCTACGCTACGGTGACCTTATCTCTGATTTCGAGCTTATTTCGTCCAATGGAGACCGTATTCCGGTGTGTCTATCGATACTTAAGGAAAGATGGGGGAAATACTTCATTGACTTGTTGGCAAGAGCATACGTCAAGGCCGTGGATCTGTTTGAGCACGACGAGATCCACAATAACTCCGACAGCAAGTTGGGGTCCTTGAAGTCCAGCCGTGGTAGTGGAAGTGTGGATTCTGACCTTGATAAGCAGATGGGAGACTCGAGCCTGTTAAATGGACCACCGGCACGTGAAACACCTACAATGAAAGATCCTTTCCAAAAGGATATGCCGCAGTTTCGTCTTCCTTTCCAGGACAATCTGAGTGTGGCCGCTGAAGACGGGACGTCTGTCACATCACGGGAAATTCCTTCAGTGGACCCATTCAAACAAAATTCAGAAAGGCGAAACTCCCAGATCTCCAATCTTTCTGGCACGTCTGTGCTCAAATACCATCTCAAGGAAATCCCCTCGCAGCTTCCTCTCCCAAAAGAGCCGATTCCAGATATTTCAGCAGCACCTGTGTCGTTCCGGTCCAATTCCAGGAAAAACTCGTCAGATTTTTCGTCCCCCAGAGGCTCTCTTTTGCATACACTAACAGCCCTCCGCAACCTTCCAACCACCAAGTCGTCCAAGGACACGTCACGCGAATCTCCATTGCCTGCATCTCCCGAATCGGGAACAGGAAGCCACGAACGGCTTATTGATGAGGTGGTTGTGAAGGCACGAGAAGTGGCCAAGGTACAAAAGGAAAATGAAGCACAAGACCAAAAGGAAGAAAAGGCTGAAAAGGAGCACGAAGTTTCTAAGGGTGAAAGGGTGAATGGCGTCACTAAAGTGGACAAAGAGAATGATGATAAAGAACGGTCTGCACGTTCAAGTGAAGACACCAGCCTAGATATCCCTCGAGACTCCAATAGCTCGTCTTACTCTCCAAATTTGCAGTCGAGTCCCATCAAAAGCAGAAGTCTCTTGGACATGCAGAAAATCGACGTGGAGAATTTCAGCATGGAGCCATCTCTCATTCCCCGCAAGTTGTACATACCGTTTGCAAGCAACTCGGTCAAGGCATTTGCAGAGTACTTCTACACAGGTCAGATCGGAAACAAGTGGCCTCTTCACCCATGCACACTCGACTGTTTCTTGATGTCAAGGTACTTCCGGGTTCCGTTGCTCTATGATCTCATCTGCGAGGTTCTCTATGGAATTATAGGAAGAAAAGAGGCACTTGTTTTGGAAGAAGGTAAGCTCTACAAGCGGAAGTTCAAGGAGCTCTTCGACAAGGTGGGAGTGGCCACGCCTGAAACGTTCCGGTTTCCATTGGACGAGTATGCTGACTTTATGGATTCGGTCGACGATGGGTACATGGATATTGCCTTGTTGCGCAAGTCTTCCAATATACATAAACTCTCTACTTCCTCTGGAGGAAGCAAGCGCAAGAGTTCAGTCCGCACAGCAGATATACTTCTCTCTCCTATCAACGAGCCAAAAGGCGAAGGTGAAAGAGAAGGTGAAAAGGGAGAAACTGAAAGAGAAGAGGAAAAGGAAGAAAACGATGGAAAGAATGATGGTAATTTTAAAGGAGAGAATGATACTGAAAAAGGGGAAGGGGAATCTAAAAGTCCTAGAGATACTTCTAATGCTGGACATACATCCCCGCCCAAAGATACTGCTCAATCACCTCCACCCAAAGAAGGTACGCCGGTTCACGTGGATGACTCCACCAGTGCTAGCGATGAAGAGTTGCCAGGGATGCATTACTTGGATTACCTGAACACTGGCACCATTCCTGGAATAAGGTACAAGTCCGTGTTCGACAAAACTGTCTACGATACGGTGAACCCTGCCAACTTCAACGAAAATGAAGAAGGCTCCTCGGAGGTGGACAACTTGGCGAATCTCACGTTAGAAATGCTCGTTTCGCCCGACCAACCACAGCCAAGCAACTACGTCATCGACCTCATTCTCGATATCGCCTCTGTGTGTACGGACGTAAAGTTGATGTTGAGATCCATGAACGCTCGCCAAATGGGTCTTTCGTTGGAGCAAACGAAAAAGGATTACCTTGCCCTTTGCCAGAAATACGAGACAGAACTCGACCAAACACCACAAGCAAATGATGAGGCACAGGTTTCTCCACGCACAGGAAAGCAAGGCGAACCCGAAATGCCACAGTTGGCGAGCAAAAAGTCGTCCACGATGTCGGTTTCAACGCTCAAGTCCATCCCGGTAACCTTACCGTCGCTCAAAGGTGAGTCATCTACACCCGAGGAAAGAACTACGAGTTCAGAGAAGATGAAGGTTACTCCATTTAAAGAGCAAAAGTCCGAATCGCTCCAGCTGAACCGCAAGCTCGATAAGCACATTGCTCAGATGATCAAGAAGGACGAGCGCAAGAAGTTGAAGGCTGTGAAAGAGGAAAAGGAAAAAAGTAAGACCAGTCGCAAAGTGCCAGAAACCAAATCGGATTCGGCCACGCCCAAGTTCTCCCGTGAAGGCAGTCTGAGCAATGTATCGCTTTCCACAACGGGCAGAATTGGAGTGGTGGAGCAAGAACCCAAAACTTCCCGATTAAAAAAGTTTGGCAACAGGTTCAAGTATAAGAAGGATGCCAGTGGATCAGCGTTGCACCGACTGAACACTACCACCAGTTTCGAGTCTTCCTACAGTAAGAGGTCCAATGCGAGCAAACTCTCTGAGTCCACAGTGCGGAGTTTCTTTAAAAAGAGGAAATAGAAAAGGAAAAGGTGGTGAAAAAAGAAAAAAGTTCAAGGTGAATGGTTAATCAATGTGAAATTGGGGGGAATGTGAAACAGTGAAATTGGAAACAGTGCTATGCCATTACCTAATGCATATGGTATGAATGCGTGGGGTGTGGATTGTGTGGATGAAAAACAGGATGGTATTTATGTGTGGTTACGTGAAGTGAATGTGACATGATGCGTGCTTACGTGGTATGATGTGACGATTACTACAATTGCTCACATCATTGTGGAGTTCCGTGAATATGGTTGCTCCAGATGCTTCAATGCAGAGAGAGTAGCGGAATAGACCCAGCCACGGTGCGCATTCTGCAGGACCAGCCCTGAAAGCAACATCCGCTTCGTGCTAATCCACTATTGGTGTTGTGCTAATGAATGCGCAACAAGTGAGCAACAAGTGAGCAACGAATGCGCCACGCGGAACGAATGCGCAACGTCATATTGCGTGTTATGCAGCAATGGCTCTGGACCCTGAGCAACCACACCAACATATAAATACCGCCCATGTCCTGAACCACCAACTGAAAAACCACTCAATTGATTTCTTGAATCCTGTTATCAATCTTGTTACCAATTGACTAATATTGTTAATTGACTGAATCATTGAATCATTGACTGAACTAAATCATTAACTGAACTGAATATTGTCCCATAATGTCGTTGCATGAAGATACCACTGTGTTGCCTCTTAATGACGGCAACAAGATTCCAGCCATTGGGCTTGGTACTTGGAGAACCACTCCTCCTGACAGTGCCAAGGATATTGTCAAGGCAGCCATTGAAAACGGATACAGACACATTGATACTGCTGCCGTCTATGGAAACGAAGACGAGGTGGGCCAGGGAATCAAGGCTGCAAACGTGCCAAGAGAAGAGATCTTCGTGACCACCAAATTGTGGAACACCGAGCACAACAATGTCAAGGGTGCTTTTGAAGAGTCATTGAAGAAGTTGGGCTTGGACTATGTGGACTTGTACTTGATCCACTGGCCTCTTGATGGTGAGTTTGACGATAAGAACGCATCCATCAACGAGTCCATCGAGACATATTTGGAGGTGCAGAAGCTCCAGAAATCTGGAAAGGCCAAGTCCATCGGTGTGTGCAACTACACGCAAAAGAAGCTCGAGAAGCTCTTGGCCCACCCTGAAGTTACCGTGACGCCGGCCGTCCTTCAGATCGAGGCCCACCCATTATTGCCTCAGCCGGAGTTGTATGAGTTTTCCAAGAAACACGATATCCGCATCACGGCCTACTCGCCTTTGGGAGGAGACGGGGCTCCACTTTTCAACGACAAAACCATCAAGTCGTTGGCTGAAAAGTATAATGCTCATCCTGCTCAGATCTTGGTGTCGTGGGCCGTGCAGAGGAAGACGGCTGTGTTGCCAAAATCGGTCAAGACTGAGAGACTCATTTCGAATAAGAAGGTTGTGACGTTTTCCGATGAAGACTTTGCGCTTTTGAACAACTTGGCCGATAAGGAGGGTGCCAGAAGAACAAACGACCCATTGCCTGCAATCTTCCAGGACTAAATGCATTGGATTCCGTGATTATAATTTCGGACTATATTATGGGCTGGCAGGCTCGTAAGCGTATATGCAGTTCAATAAAGAATGGTTGCATTTAATTAAAAGTTGATTGAAAATAGTATTTGTAGCAGTATTATCAAGGATAATCGTGATAAGTGTCAGTCAGTAATACTACTAATGCAGGACTAATGTAGAACTCAAGTACTAGTCTATAAGACTCAAGTACCACTGATATAAGCACTAAATTTAAGTGCTTCCTAGAAGTACTAGTTTATAGTACTGCCTGGTTTATTCCTTGAAAACAGTTAGTATATGAACTACTGGTAGAGCTAGAGTATTAGGCTGCTTAGTATTAGTAATGAAACCGCTCATTTTCCCAGTACGATTTTCCTAAGCCCTATTCATATCGGTCATTGTAGTGCTGAGATAGTAGTCACTATAGATTATAATTTTTATCATATGATGTTTCTATCTTGAATGTTATCAATTTTTGATACACAGTAGTAAGACTGGTTCCTGGTACCTTTAGTTTAAATTATGAGTAGTAGTCAATACAAGAATGACTGTACGTCAAGAACTAGTGGACTGGCCACTGCCTAACGAAAAAAAGAAAACAAAAAAAAAAGAATGCTTCAGGAAACTGAATGCGGTGTTCCACTTCCATGGGAGCAATCCCAAACATTCGCTAGTCTTATGTGTAAGAGACGAGACGGGTGATGCTTCCATTATGAGCCACAACTGGCGAATAGCCGTCCATGAACATGGCGTCATTACACTCTTCATTATTGCTCCAGCTGTATCTTCAATGGCATTCACATATTGTAAGACAAAATACTAAGAGGATTTTTCTTTTTAACAGCCAAAATTAATGGGGATTGCATGCCCTTTTATACTTGACCAGTGTAGCTTTTGGGACAGCAGTGGTGGAGACCGTGGCGGTGGCGTGCATACCCTCGCAGTTTGGGTCGATAAGCATGCATATAGGCCCAGATCCATTGGGGTGTCGCATGATAGCCGTATATCCCCGAGGCCCTGCGTTCGCTCGGTGTTCCATATTTGTATGAAGCCAGCCTATGTTCTGTGGGTAGTTTTGTTGCTGCAATTTGGTGTTGCTATTTGGGGGAAGGTACACACTTACGAATTCTCGAGTGTGGATCCAGGCCAAGGCAAGGCCCTATTTATCCTGCACTTTGACTAAGACTATCAGACTACAGTCGATTTGGTGTGACTGTGTGACCAGTCGATTAATGTGACTGTGTGACTGTGTGTGACTGGAGTCGATTAGTGACTGGAGTAGATTAGTGACTGGAGTAGATTAGTGTGACTGAAGTCGATTAATGTGAATGTAGAGACTGTAGTGTATATAGTGACATAGTGTGACTAACAAACCTATAGTCTGCTTCAGTGAAGTACTATGCAAGGGACAATCCCGTACCACTCCACACACTAAAGGTTCAGGAATTAAGACGTTAACATTGGCCATTGTGCAGGCGTTGATAGCCACGCGCAATACTCAGCAATAAGCGACACTAGACGACCACTACCCTAATCTTCATGGAAGTCCTCATGCATGTTTCAAAATGGTTTCAGGTGATATTGTTCTAGACCCTTAAGTGTTTCTGTCAGTTGTGTGTTTCAGAATTTAAGTGCCGCATAAATTGCTCTGTTTCAGCTGCTGCTTAGTGTGATCAGGTTAGAAACATGGTTGACGTGCGTCTTTTGCCCCGAGAATTGTCGCGATTGCTATGCATCTACCCCACGTCCAAGTATATAAAGACGAGGCCCGCTACCCTTCCCTCATGCTATTCCCGCGAATCATCCCTAGATTGTTTTTGAAATCTCCCAGAAACATCATGTCGTTACACACCAACACCAACACCTTGAAGTTGAACAACGGACTCACCATCCCTCAGGTGGCTCTTGGAACGTATGAGTCCGTTGAGGGTGACGCCCAGAAGGCCGTGGAGTTTGCCTTGAAGAACGGCTACAGACACATTGATACTGCTGCCTACTACTTTAACGAAAAGGAGGTCGGAGCCGGAATCCGCAACTCCGGTATCCCCAGAGAGGAGATCTTCGTCACCACTAAATTGTGGAACGACAACCACAAAAGAGTGGCTGAGGCTTTCAACGAGTCATTGGAGAAGTTGGGCTTGGACTATGTTGACTTGTACTTGATCCACTGGCCCAAGTCCATCGACCCAGAGACCGGCAAGGAATACAACGACTGGGACTACGTCGACACCTACAAGGAGTTCCAGAAGTTGTTGAGGACCGGCAAGGTCAAGTCCATTGGAGTTTCCAACTTCACGCAAAAAAAGATTGAGAGACTTTTAAGCGACCCCGAGGTCACGGTCAAGCCTGTGGTCAACCAAATCGAGGGCCACCCATTGTTGCCACAACACGAGTTCACTAAGTGGTTGATTGACAACGATATTGTGGTGCAGAACTACTGTCCATTGGGCTCGTCTAGAAGCACCTTGGTGACCAACGAGACCATTGTGGAGATTGCTAAGAAGAACAACGTGGATGCAGGCCAGGTATTGATTTCCTGGAGCGTGCAAAGAGGAACCAACCCATTGCCCAAGTCTGTTTCCGAGAAGAGAATCATTGGCAATTTGAAGACATTTACCTTGAGTGACGAGGACTTTGAGACCATTCAAAAGCTTTCGGAGAAGCAGGGTGTTAGAAGAACCGTCGAAGATGATGTGTTCACGGACTAAATGTTATAGAAATAAAGGAGTCATCAGAAACAGACCTTAGAGATACTAAGTTCATCAAGACGTCTAGGAGTGTGAATGTCCGAAGCAGAATTAAGAAGTGTGATTTTAGAAGGAGAATCAAGAAGTGTGATTGATAGAAGGAGAATCTATAAGTGTGATTGATAGAAGGAGAATCTATGATTGTTAGAAGGAAGAATCTAAGATGTGAAGTATGAGCCCTGGTTCTGGAACCGTCTAGCTAGTCAAAAGGTTCACGCGCAGGGCTCATAACGAGTAATTCATCAACAGAAAATACTTTCAGCCTTCGTATTGAATAGGCCCAAAGAATACCGTATTAAAATCCAACCAAACAAAGGTCTTGTGGATCTGAATGCATTTGAGAGGTGTATACAGTATTCTTGTCAAAGAGGAAGGATGGTTCTTAGAGAGAAATCAGGAACATTCTAACTCTGGAATATAGGGTAAGACACAGAATGTTCCTATAAATATACCCAATGGATCCTAATGATAGGGTGACTAACACAGAAGTAGAGTACTCTATACTGTTCTGCAAGACCGGAGCTCATAATCTTAGAGGTGTAATCTTATAGAGGTATGAGAGTTTACTTCTCTGTATTTCCCAAGGGTCATAGGCAAATCATTAACTTAACGATTATGGCTTGATGTAGTATAGTAAAGAAGAAAATGACTATAGAAGAATTCGCAGTTTAACAAAATGTCTGCTTCTTGTTTAGTCCAGTTATGTACTCTCGAGGCAGACTTTAGCACTAGTTGATGGATTCCAGTATTTGGTAGACTCCCCTACTATTTGGAAGAGTCCAGTACTGTTAGATAGAATCCAATATTGTTAGATAGAATTCAGTACTATTTGGTAGATTCCACTCTTTTGTAGACTCAAGTTTTTGGAAGAAAAAGCGCGAGACTTAAAAAAAAGTGCATTTCCCAGAGAACCAGTTAGAATACAACAATTCAAGTGCAAGAATCCTATTTAGTATTTTTGGGGAGGTATTCAGAAGCATTTCCAATTCTAAATTGCCATAAAAAAATTACCATAGAAAAGTCTTAAATTACAAAAGTAAATAATCCCTAAAACAGAAACGCATAAAGGGGATGGAAGTTTAATAGATCATGTTCAGACGAAAGAGGAAAGATATCCGGTTTTTTCTTGGCGAAAAAAAGAGAACGATAAATGAGAAAATGAGAAAATGAGACAATAAGACAATAAGACAATGAGAAAGCTTGACGACTGCCGGTGACTCACACAGGAACTTAGAGAGTGATTAGAGAGTAATTTAAGAGTAATTAGATAGTGATTAGATAGTGATTAGATAGTGATTAAAGAGTAATTAGAGAGTAATTAGAGAGTAATTAGGGAGTAATGAGATAGTGATTAAAGAGTAATTAGAAAGTAATTAGAGAGTAATTTAGACAAAAACTTAGAAAAATGGTGACCTGCAACCTGTAGGACCGGACTCGAGTAGATTCAAATTTTTTTCAATTCCAGAAGTCAGTATCTTTGAGACGAGAGGAGGAGGAGAGGTAGACGAGAGTAGGCGGAGGAGAGGAGATGAGAGTCGGAATAACAGGAATCTTTCCGCATCCGTGTGGGGTCGCCTTGAAAGAATAGTTCGAAATACCAGCGAAAAAAAAGTTCGAAACGAGCGAAAAGCGAGCAGGAATCAAGTGACTATGGGGAAACCTCGCAAAAATGCGGGGGTTTAAATACCCCCCTCACTTCCAGTATCAAATTTTGGCAACACCAAATTTGATAATCCAGCCACATCACCAATTTCAACCAAAATTTCAACCAAAAAAAATTTGGAAGTGAAATCAAAAATTTGAACCCAAAAACTTCTTAACTAAATCAAAATCCTGAATACACGCCACATACTAACAAAATAAAAAAAAAAAAAGAAAATGTCTTCAAAGGAAATTAACCATGAGCTCGTCAAGTACGCTTACGAAAACCTCAACAACCTTCCCAAGGGTGAGGAATACGAGAAGATGATTTCATCGGTGCCTTATGATTGTTTCAACAAAGAGTTGTGGACGCGAAGAAACCTCGCGCACGAGGATGCACTTGACTATGGTGATATCCGCATGAAGCATTTTGGGAACGATATCCAGAAACACCAGGAAGCTCGTGTCCAGCACTTGTCCAAGATCTTTGGCCAGGTACAGCCCGATACGGTGTTGGAGCCTCCTTTTTTCGTGGATTACGGGTTCAACGTGAAGATCGGCAAAGGGTTCTATGGTAACTTCAACTTGACCTTTTTGGACTGTACCTTGATAATCTTTGGTGACTATGTCTTGGTTGGTCCCAGCTGTACATTCACCACGGCCACACACCCCACGGATCCCAAGTTGCGCCGGAATGGAGTGGAGTATGCTTTACCTATTACTGTGGGGGACCACGTGTGGTTTGGTGCCGGTGTCAACGTTATGCCTGGTGTGACGATTGGCAATGGAGCTGTGGTGGGCCTGGGCTCCGTGGTCACCAAGGATGTGCCTGCTAATACTGTGGTGGTGGGGTGTCCTGCTAAGGTCATTAAGCACTTGACTCCTGACGACAATAAGGACGACTATAAGAAATAGGGCCTTAGTCACCAAGTCTATCAATAGCATTCACCAAGTCTATCAATAACAGTCACCGAGTCCAATCAATAGCCTTGGGTTTATAGAATAGGGAGGATTAGGGCAAGTCTGAGAACTAAGATCCTATCTATTTGCATCTTTAACTGTCAGTGTACATTAGTTGATGGTACATGGTGTATAGTTATAGGTGTATAGTCAGGTTTCGTGGGGTAACGCTATAGTAAGCCTATTCGCAGCTATGCCTTCTCCATACTCATAGATTCCATAACTGCACATATATATATATATATATATATATATTGCCCTAATACAGATATAACTCATAGAAACTAATCTACTTGAAACATTCACCCCATACATAAAATACACTATATAAATAGTAGTATATTTCCAGTATAATGGCTAGTGTAATGTCTGGTATCATAGCCTAGTAATGGACTGGAATGCGTGGGCTTACACCACGTGACCCTTCCTTTAAAGCTTCCACGCACTCACTACACCTCACTACAGCCCATAGCCCATAGCTCCACCAATATGAGCTATGACGCCCCGCTCATTGACAATAACTTTATCATTGCAGATGAGGAGCCCGATACGGTGAATGCTGTGTCTAGTCTGCAGGACCCAAACCGCCCAAACCCAAAATCCTCTGCTGGGGTCAATCCCTCTCTGTCGGCAGACGCATCCGGTGAGAATAGCCTGAGGTTCCCATGGACTCCCAAAGTGGACTTATCGTCTGCATTCACACCATTTGTGACATCCAGTGAGTTTCAACAGAATAATACCATTCGTGAACGACAATTCAATGGAGGTGATACATTGGATGAGCCTGTATGGCATACTCTAAGGAGAGACTTGGTACAGATCTTACGGCGCTTGGCCATAGTGGTGTGGCCAGCACAGCTCCAGAAAATGGCTCTGGCTCAACAGGCCCGGTTGGTGGATATGGCTGCTCAAAACGGGATCCAATTGCCTAGTTCGGTAATGAATCCGCTCCGTCCTGTTTCTACCGACTATGAAAACGATGACGTGGAGGCCCAAGAACTGCCTGAAACAGTGGCATCTCTTGATTGGGATTTGTGGGGTCCTCTTCTCTTTTCCTTGGCCTATTCGGTGACTATGGGTGCTGCTGCACCGAAGAAACAGACCAATGTGGTGTTTTCCGGGACGTTTTCGTTCATCTGGATCTTCTACTTGGTGGTGGGCATTAATATCCAGCTTCTACGCGGTACCATCTCGTTTTTATCGGCCATCAGTGCTACGGGGTACCTGATTTTCCCAATAGTGTTGGGGGCCATCCTTAGTACTGTGCTTATTCCATGGGGACTTGTGCGGCTCATCTTAATGCTGGCTTTGACGCTCTGGAGCATCTATGCTGCCAGTATGAGCTTGAAATGTCTGGGTGTTTTGCCCGGTCGTGTTCTTTTGGCCCTTTATCCCGTGGTGCTAATGTACGCCACATTATCGTGGCTTGTAGTGATCACCTGAGCCTTAATTTGAATAGTCAATGATAATTGAGTGTGAATTAGTGTAAACTGGCGACTTGACATAGAGTATGAGTATTGATTTGTTGGTGCATACTGATCTAGAAGGTGGGGAAGGTCAGGTGCGGCTGTAGACATATTTTTACAAATTTTCGATCTATTTCGTTGTGGCCAAGCTGGTTACGCGCGCACGCGAGCGAGCCAGACGGAGGTTCGATTCCTTCGGCTTAACATTTATCGTGATGAATAAAATGGATGTGAACAATCTCTGAGTGAGGCCAACGGCCCCACGTAGATTACAAAACCTGCCTTCCTACTGAAAATGTTTTTTTTCTATCTTTCACGTATGCACATTGCTCTTCATTGCCTTTATAATCTTCCCTATTATTCTTGTTGTTCTTACAGTCCTCACACAATTCTATTGCATTCAGTATTCACTCCATTACGTGTACAAGAGCAGTACGTGTACAACGACTAGGGCGTCTCTAATTTTCACTTAGTGTTCACGAGCCACTTTTCCCCCGTCTCTTCTGCCTCTCGAGCTTGGCAATGTGTTTTAAGTCATCTTCACTGGGCTCGAAAATGTGCCATATGGTATAATGCGGTAAGCCTGCCACGCGGAAGCCCATGGCCTTGGCAAGCTTGCCGAAAGCCTCTGTTTCAGCATGATTCCTGAACGTGAATGCAGGAAAGTTGACTCCCTGTCGGAAGATCTTGGCCTTGGCAAGAATCGACACTCCTCCCACTCCATCTAGGTCCACCACCTCATCCAAATTGCCATTGGGGTCTCGGATGTAGGCCAAATGAACACGGTAAGTAGGGTATTCGGCATAACCTTCCACTATGACATCATCTTCGTCGAGTTTCTGTGCTAGTTCGAGAGCAGGCTCGGACTCGATCCACGAGTTCAAATCGTAGGGCTGCTCGCCGCCCAAGTAGGTGGGCAACGGCCGCCAGATATTGGGCACCATCACGTCATAGTCGTGTTTCATCAAGTCCTGGATCACTGACCCGGGACATGTTTCAATGTCCACATCTCGCCAGTAGACCCATGAATGGTAAGGCTTGAGGGCATTGGACGTGAGCCAGTTCCGAGCCCGGCCCATGAGCTTCCGCCGGATCCCTTGTACTTTGACAGCATGTCTATCGGAAAAGCCCTGGCCAATAACCTGGCCGAAATCCTTGACATAGATGGAAACAGACCGGAACGGAACCCGGTATCCTGCATGGTACAGCTCCGGCGAGTTATAGGCCTTATGCACATTTTTCATGTACTCTTCGTCCATGTACGACTTGTACAAGTCGCTAGTTCCCTTGACGTTGGCATTGCGTTTGGCGGTTTCTTGAGCCACCAAGTCGTCGGCCAACGTGCCATTTTGCAAGGCTATGGAGTACTCAAACACAGTTTCTAAAGTGGTATCGCCCGGCGAACAGTCCGATACCAAAAACGCAATGTCGATCAACGAGTGGTCGTACGTCAAGTTCATGAGGTTATGGAAAGCCATGGGCAACACGTGTTCGGCGTTCCGTAACGGCATTAGAAACAACACCACATCATTCTGGCTGCCACCCTGGTACTCAGCAAGATCGTAGACCTCCACGGTGTTTTTGAACGCGTGTTCGGGATCCTCGTAGTGGACCTCGAGCGTTTGTTCAGTCACCCCATCTTTTGTAACAGAGTAAACCTTGTGATCCTGGGAAGTAGGAGTAGGAGGGCGGCTGGAGCCGAAGAAAAGACGGAAGACCGCCAACATAAATAGTAGCAGACCGAGCCCGGCCCAGAGCCGCTTAGCAGTGAACTGAGACGGGCGTTTGGGCTTGAATTTGCTATTATAGCTAAAGTTAGTATGGGACGAGCAACGCGGTCGGAAAAAGGCCGACCAAGGGCGGAAATAGAGCGGAATATCTAGGCTTCTCCACATTCCACCTCAGCCATCTGTTTCTCTGTATACATACACTGGAAGATCGGACTTGCTCCGTTTGAGCGTGTTCATGGCGAAGTACCGATGCAATATGAGAGTCCAAAAAGTGAACACACGAGGTAGAATTTGATCGGGAGGTGTGTGCAGGCGCGCGTCTCCAGGAAACGGGCGCACCTTCTGCCGAAATGTAAACACGTCAAAGCAATGGAAATAATTGATGATTTGATTTGAAGATTTGTTGAGGTTTTGTTTTGTTTTGTTTTGTTTTTGAGGATTTTTGTCTGTTGACTTTCTTGAACTTCCCTTTTGGGTTTCCTGATTTGGTTGGTTTTGTTTGGTATGTTGCTTGGCACTGTGTAGTCATGTAGATCCCAGTAAACATAACAAACGAGGGTAAGTGCACTGCAAATCTCAGCGCACTGGAATGCACACTTTATGCCACGAAAATGGACCCCAGTCTTTCCCGAATATTCCGTCCACTCAATGGTTTTTGTTATATTTTGTAGGACTTCGTGACTTTGTGACTTTGTGAGGTCTTGAATTTGAAGGTGTTCCTTCGAAATTTTTTGACCTTTTTGGCACTCTCGAGTTGTTCTCGGGCCAGTCGCATGCCCAATTCTCAGCCATTTTTAAGTCATTTCTCAGCCATTCACTGTATGCTCACAACTATGCGGAAATAATATGCCAATAATGTGCCAAAATAATATGCTCAGTTTTTCTGAGTCTGAAAAAATAATTGACTCTAAAAGAATAACTGAGTCTGAAACAATAACTGAGACTTTTCTGAGACCTGACTTTCGAGGCAAATATTTGGAAACTCCTTTTTGACTCAAACCATAGACATATCTTGAGACTTATTCTTGAAACTCATTTCGCAGACACAATTATTGAGACAATCACTGGACCAATTTCTGAAATGCCACTTTGAGACTTGATTCCTGGAACATAATTCCTGAGACTCGGATAAACCACCCTTGATTTCGGAGACAATCTTAGAGACGCAATACCCGAAACACAGAAACTTTCTGAGACCTAACTCTAAGAAGTGACTGCGACAATTGAGATGAGACTCTGAGAAACAATAATCAAGACACAATTATTGGGATGAAATTCTTGGGACACAATAAGTGTGACTTGGTTTTTGAGATGTAACTCTGTGACTCAATACCTGACACATAATAATCGAGCAGTACCGACTTTTCTGACACCCCTGGCCATTTCTGGCCATTTCTGGCATGTCTGGCATTTTTGAAACAAAGCTAAGTCTTATCTTCCAGTAGGCGAGACAAATACTCAGAGTTGATAGCTGACACACAAGACTAGACCACTTCCTGAAGTCCATTTTCATCGGGCTTGAACCATTCATTCCGGAGCGTGTCCCAACACTCGCGGGCAATTGCAGAAGCCTCACTGCCTCCCCTTTTTGAAGTACCCTCAATGTAAACCTTGAGCTTGGGCTCTGTTCCCGACCCTCTACACGTGAACCTCACCTTTTCTCCGCTCTTGTTCTGAAGAAGACCCGTGATCATCTGTGATTTTGAATCCACTGGCAACAGCGGTTTGTTGTCGGGAGTCGAGGAGTCGTATCCAATGGTCAAATCTCTCCATTGCAACACCGTAAAATCGCCAATCTGCAGGGGATACTTATCGTAAGATGCCCGGATGGTGTGCTCGAAAATCTGTGCAGTTTTCAGCAACTCCTGTAACTTGTAGTAGCCGTTGCACTCCTTGTACCATCCGTAACGGGTATAGATCTTCTCCAACTTCTGAACCGGGTCAACATCACCCTTGGCAAACCAGGCCTCGTAGAGCCGCATCCACACCACAGCCGCAGAAATACCATCCTTGTCGTTAACAAGCGAGAACATGTACCCAATAGCTTCTTCATAGGCAAAAGGCACGGACTTCCCATCCTTCTTAAGGTCAATAGCCTTGTTTCCAATCCATTTGAACCCTGTTAAAGTGTCCACAAAATGACACCCATTTTGCTCTGCTATGGCCCCTAAAAGTTGCGACGATACAGTAGAATTGACAAGATACGTATCGGGAAGCCGATCTTTTGGAGTGAGTTCTTCAATGACATAAGTTGCAAACAAAATGCCGATTTCGTTTCCTGTCAATTGGTGCCATTTGCCCTGGTTTGTATGCACGGCCACCGAAAACCGGTCTGCATCTGGGTCATTTGCAAGCACCAACCGAAGCCCGAAACTTTGGGCCTTTTCTATGGCCATATCAAGAGCACCAACCTCTTCTGGGTTGGGAAACTTGACTGTGGGGAAATCCGGGTCTGGGGTGCTCTGCTGCAGAACAGTATGATACGATACACCCAAATCCAGACATATCCGGGAAAACATTTCTTCACCAACACCATGCATGGGCGTGTATACAAACTCAAACGAAGGGTTCAAATTAGCAGCCAATTTGGTCTTGACAGCATCAGCATAGACCTGAGAAAGCTCAGGTTTCACAAGCACCAAGTTCCCAGTCTTCAAGCCATGGTCAAAGTTTCTTTGCACGTCCCAGACGCCCTTATCGGTCCATGGTTTCAAGTTGGCATCAATACAGGCAGCAATTCCTTCATCATGGGGAGGAATGATCTGACACCCGTTTCCATAGTACACCTTGAAGCCATTATCCTTGGCAGGGTTATGAGAGGCTGTCACCATGACACCAGCAGAAGCTCCATAGTGGTCAATTCCAAAGGGCACTAAAGGAGTATGGCAGAAACTTTGGACAAGAGATTTATGATCTGAATCTCTTGTTTTTTGGTGTGAACTTCTTGATTCATCAGAGATTTCGCTTGAACCGAGGTAGTAGACGCGGAACCCCGAAGCTAAGGCCACACTGGCGGTAATTTCAGCGTATCGCTGTGAGTGGTGGCGATGGTCATAGCCTATAACCAAGGAGAGGTTGTTTGAAGGCTTGTTCTTGGCCAAGTACGCTACCAAGCCCTGGGAGGCCTGCATAATGGTCACATCGTTCATATGGGCAAACCCCGATTCCATAGATGAGCGGAGCCCCGCAGTTCCAAACGCAATCCTAGGCATCATCTTGGCCCCAAGCGTACCATAGTCCCTGGCATCGAGAAGAGCCTTGATTTCTGCCCGTGACTGCAGATTGGGGTCAATGGCAAGCCAGTCCTGCACAAGTGTATTCAACGACATTGTGATTGAGATAATTCGTAGTTGAATTTTGGTGGTTGAGGTAATTAGTGGAAGTATTTGGTGGTGGTGGTCATGAGATACAGTGAGATGGTTAAATGTGGAGTGGTCCGCGGGGCAGATGCAGGAACCTATTATAGGACAGCCAGTCAGTAAAATGTATTTTAAGACTATTCAAACCAGCGCATCAAAATGTTTCGAACCAAGAAGACAGAATAGTTCTAACCAGCACGGCAAAATTAAAAAAAAAAACCCACACTAGCAAAAAAATTCGTACCCCTTCGTACAGTCTTTCAAACCAAATGACGTAATGTTTCACACCAACTTTCATAAAAATTCAATATTCTGAAATCTTAAATCTGGACGATTGCCTCATATGTACTACATTTGGGAGTCATGCAGTACCAATCAAAGGTCAAAGGGTACGGAACTGAACGAGTTTCCTTGTTATCCTGTATACAACAACTGGCTAGGGGTCATGTAATCATTCATATTATTCTTAATAAGCAAAAAAGTATGTAAGAAATTACACGGGCCCCCGTATCCACAATTATTTTGTACTAGTTACTGTTTAAGTCTATTTGAATTACTGTAGTGTAATAAGTGTATTAGTTTTGTAAAATTGGTTTGAAAGACTGTGCAAAGGGGTACGAAATTTTTTACTAGTGTGGCTTGCTTAATTTTGTAGCGCTGGTTTAAACTATTCTGTTTTCTTGGTTCGAAACATTTTGCTGCGCTGGTTTGAATAGATTTAAAATACACTGTACTGTTGAACATGTGAGATGTGCTGACTTGTGTATGCAAGAAAGGCGTTACCTGCAGTATAGAAAGCAAGGAGTGCAAACTCATATTGTAACTGGGTCTTTTCAACCTATGTTTTAGTATATATATATATTAATATGCAGGGATATGTAAGTTGTGTCTTACATGACCAAAGTTCTACATGAGGTATGACGCAGGTGAAAACTGTTGAGCGTTAGAGATAACGCTGTCATTGTCAGAAACAGTCACGTCATTATTGTCTATCAACTCCAAGAGATATGGAGCATTAGTAGTCATAGATGTTTCTTTGGAAGTGTTAAGATGTGTTACTGATCTATACTAGAAGGTCCGTAGTATTCTGGTAAATGATGATGCCGCTCAACCAAGAGCGGACTCTCCTCTATATATACCTTTGCATCCTGGAATCCTTCTTCCTGCACAGGACTTGTTAATACATTGTCTCTGAGGCAAACCTGACTCCTCCTGATGACCAGACCCAGTTTTAATGCTAGCCTTCGCTCATACGTCCTGCACTGCATGAAACATCTTGCCTGCCCACATGAGTTCGCGCATCTTGCATATTCAACAAGAACCTTTCACTCGCCATTGACCTGCACATAGTACATCACTAGTCTGCATGCAATACACCTACGAAGTACCTTGACACCGTATGTTGAAAGGTCTTGATTTTCAGGAGAAGTCAAGTTTGACTTAAAATAATTGATTAACAAGCCAGGTGCAGGAGTGAGGAGTTCAAGGTGAAAAGATTTATATAGGTGGGATTCCGCTCTAGATTGAGCGGTATGACAAGTAACCAGAATATCCCAGACTTCCTAGTACAGAACAGTAGTATAAATTATGGGCCTAAGATTACCACAAGCTCAACAAGTACTCCTACACACTTCTATATTTAGTAGTAAATAGTCTGTATTTAGTGGACACTGTATTTAGTGGACTGTATTTAGTAGTCTGTATTTAGTAGTCTGTATTTAGTAGTCTGTATTTAGTAGTAAGTAGTGAGACGTATTTAAACATAATTAAAGAGTACGTAAGACTTCAATGACAGATAGTAAAATAGTAAGCACTAAATAGTAAGAATAATTAAGAAATTGGTGAATACTAAGTGAGTAATAGGTAGAGTAGTAAGTCTGAAGTAGTTACCTTATAGTCCGTAGTCAAAAAGTAGTCAGTACTCAGTAACTAGTTTGGTAATTAGTAAGTAGTAGGTAGTAAATTCGGAGTCGGGATTCAGTAATAGGTAAGAAGTCAGTGAGAGACAAACAACTATAATAATAGTCACTAAGTAGTAAGTAGTCAGTAGGTTTCAAGTCAGTAGTAATTAGGGGTGATCAATATTCACTGAGTACTCTATAGTCTGTATGCCTTTTGTTCCTTTCAACTCTTCCTTTCTCAACCCACTTCCGTCCCTGTCGTCACAGTCAGTAGCAGTGTATGTGCCCCCGACCTTGTTGATTACTCATTGTTGGCCAACTCAGTAACAGAATTGGTTGTCTCTTCAAATTAACCCTCACTGGGAGAAATTTGGTAATTCACATCGAAGGTATTGGTGTTTTCCTGCGGGGTTTTTGATGGTGGAAACTTATTAGTAGTAAGTAGTAAGTAGTAATTAAGGAGAAGATAAGGTTTTTAGTGAACAGCGAGTAGTAATTCCTTTATCAGTAGGTCCTTAGTAGTTGGTATTAGGTATTCAGTGTGAAGTCAGGGTAAAGTCAGGGTAAAGTCATTAAGTAGGTGGTCAGTAGGTAGCAAGAAGGAAGTGGAAGAGGAAAAGGAAGTAGTAAGTAGTAAGTAGTAAGTAGTAAGTAGTAAGTAGTAAGTAGTAAGAAAGTAGGAGTTTATTGCTTCAGTAAGTCATCAGTAGTAGTTGGTAATTAGTAAGTCAATCAAAAGTCAATAAAACGTACTTACAACATAATTAAAGGTAAGCAAGAAGTCAGTGACAGTTTATTAAAGAGTAAGTAGTAAGTAGTAAGTAGTCAGCTAGATGACATACTTGAAACTTGGGTGAGAAGTAGGTTGGAAGTGAGGATAATATTACAGAAGTCAGTGATAGGTAAGTAAGTACAATAGTAAGCACTAAGTAGTAAGCACTAATTAATAAGTAGTCAATAGTCAGTGGTAACTACTAGTAAGCACTAACTAGTAAGTAGTAAGTGAGCAGTGAGAGTGAACAGTCAGAGGTAATTGGTAAGTAGTGAGTAATATGTGTTATCCAAAGATTAAAGGTAGCTTTCATATATATCTATCTAATGTAAGAATATCACAAACTTCATTTTGGTTTGAATTTCAAACTTCACTTTGGTTGAATTTGTCGATTAGTGAGTTCTGGTGACTGATTTTTGGCCGCCTTCGGCGCGGCGATGCCTCCACTGTTAGAGCACTGCGCGAAAGATTCAGAATAACACGTGAGCACGGCCCTATTCGAAGATCACAAAGGTCCATGCAACTCCAGCCACACGCAATTTGAAAACACCAAATTTTCACTGCTCGTGGATCACTATATAAACAATCCCTCTATAGACTCACATTTCACAAGTCAAGTCGTAGGTGGTACGTGATAAATTCCTGTGATGTCAGGTGCTCTGTTTACTATGTTTATTTGCCGATGATTCCTTGAAAGGAGGAATCGGGGCTGTTTATATAACTTTTCAAGAGTAGTGAAGACCGAGTAGAAGACCGAGTAGAAGGCTGAATAGAAGGCTGAATAAAAGGCTGAATAGAAGGCTGAATAGAAGGCCTTATATAATGGTCATTGTTAGTATCAGGCATAGAGGCTTCACAGTACCTCAATAGTTAAAGCACTACCTATGGTGGATCTAACAGTACGTCGTAGTCACTCAGTCATCAAGCTGTACCAACACTCAGTTAGTAGTGAGTAGTAAGTATCCAGTAAGTAGTGAGTAGTGAGTAGTGAGTAGTGAGCATCCAGTAAATAGTAAGCAGTGAGCATCCAGTAAATAGTAAGTAGTAAGTAGTGAGTAATGGGTAAGTAAGTAGTCTCTTGATCTAGTCCTTGCAAAAGGTCTAATTTCCCATATCTAATACCCTTTTTACCTACCATGTCATCCCTTTCAGACATTACTGTCTATTCATACTTAGTATTTGCACCAGACTATTAAGCCATGATAATCAATGTATGCCTCTGGTAATTAAGAAAAATAGACCCCACAAGCTTTTCCCCTAACCCCTCATTTCCTTCATATAAGAATGTATGTTTTATTATGGTATTCATTGTGATCCACTGTGTGTATTCGCATTTGCATTTAGTATTCGGGTTGGCACAGTACTCGCGTTTTGCAGTAATAATTTAGTGTTGCAGTTTGCAGTAATTCGCAGTTTTTCTTTAACCTGGAATAAGTGCGATACAGACTCACCAGAATAACGTATACCAGAATAAAGTATACCACAATAATGTACACTAGAACATAATCAAAAAGAAAAAAAACTATGCAGTACACAGTGGAAGGAGTATACACGTTTCAGTATAAAGTCAGTAGACTATATAAAGTCCAGTACAGAGTCAGTAGATGATAAGAGGATATAATAGAGTAGAGTGTGGATCTCTGGGATGGTACTATTACATATAATATATAGTCATGATGGTGAGTCGATACTGGTGGACTTCCAAGACATGGTATCTGGGACCATTGGTCAATTGACTAACACTGCGCTAAATGATTTCATAAATGTTTGAATCCTGATTAAATTGACTGAGAGGAAGGATTGACTGGAACCATTGGATTGACATGAAGGCTCAGCCACGAAAGCAATAGAATTCATCACTGGAACCATAATGCCATTATCCATACCTTTTATGATTTCATAGCCTCTCGCCTCTTTATGATCATTCGTCTTCATGGCTTTGGTTCTTGGTTCTTGGTTCTTTGTTCTTTGTTCTTGGGTCTGGTTCTGATCTATGGGAACGAGATGTTGTACTGCACAAGCTGGCCGTTCTGGAGACCACATACCCTCAACACCAGGTCGGTTTGGTACTGGTCCACGGAAGAAGATAAGGAAAGCAGCTTCAAAGTGGTTTCCACGCGCAGCACGTTTTCTTGCCAAGTCTTGCCCTTTTTGGCATAAAGGTGCACCTGCATGGAACCCCCGTTTTCCGTCACCAACACCTGGCATGAAGGGTCCAACACAAAGTCAGTTGATCCAGACCCAAAAGAAAACGTATGAATGATAGTATTCTTGCGTAAATCAAAAATTACCACTTTGGACGTTTCCAGACCAGAACTAGCCACCACTAGCCAGTACCCATTGAAAGCAAAGCGCATTTTGGTCACGGTATGACCTTTTTCCACGGGGATTTCCGAAACTTGCTGGCAGGAAGTCAAATCGTACATCACAATGTTCAGATCGTGGGCCACTCCAAACAATGTGCCATCCACATGGATATCGGAAGCGTGGATAAGTTTGTCTGTATGCACACCAGCTATAGGTCCATCTGGTCCACACAATTCAAAGGATTTTTTTCCCACAACCACAAAGTACGGTTCCAGAGGGTGAGGAGAAACGCCATGAGCTTCTTGAGTCTCAAAGCTTTTATTGGTGTGGAGAAACTTGACCTCCGAGCCACACACGCCAAAAGGCTCATTTCCAGGGCTTGAGAGGTACAGCAAAAGCCGGAATTTTTCCAGAATGGTCTTGGAAATTTCGCCATTGGCCAAAGTAACCACCCTTGTTCCATCGGACCCAGAAACAACGGCCTGCGTCGACTTTTTGTCTATGGCATATGTTTCAGTCTTCGCATCCACCAACACCTCAGCTTCAGAGATACTAGCCATGGAGGTTTTGGAGATGGACACAGGGAACTTTGTTTTTTTATGAATCCCAAAGAGTGTTTCCCTTGCTATCCCAAGAATCTTATTTACATCGTCCCCCTTAGTCACCTCAGTCTCCACATTCAGGCCATTTTCATTCTCCACCTCCTGATTCTCAGTATCTACCTCAGTCACGCCATTTTCATTTTCATTTTCATTTCCATTATTCCCTTCATTATGATTCTGTACTTGGTTGGCGGTTGCTATGGATTCAGATAACAGGGTCAAAGCATCCCTAGCCTCGTCTCTTTCGTGGGTCAAGCGAGCGATGACCCGCACGGCCGCATCGTACTTGTAAAGAGCACGGCTCAAGTCTTCCCTGGCAGCCAGAAGATTCTTTCGGAGCAGAAACGTCTCCAATGCCAAAGCGTCCCATTCGTTCTGGAATGCCTGGAGCATCGTGGGGATGGAGTTGTACACAGGAGGCTTGACCTCTCCAAGCACCGGCTGGTCGGTGCGAAGCAGAATAAGCTCCGACACGTCCATGGGCTGGTCGGAGATGGGGTCCTTGCCTGCAGTCGCGATATACGACTCCACGAGCTTCTTTTCAAATACAGCCCCGCTTTTGGGCGAAACAACGGGCGTGGTGGCGAGCTGCCCGGATAAGGCACAGATCATCAGTAGCTGTTGTGGTGAGAGAGATGTAGCACCGCGCACTATATACTGCTGGTTGTGAGCACTGCTACTTTACATATCAGTAGAACACTCTCAAGTCTAATACTAGTAAGGAGTAGAGTAGGAAAAGATTAAGATTGATACTACTACTGATACTACTACTACTACCATTGCTACTATCACTAGTACTACTACTGACTACTCATTACTATTATTGACTACTGACTACTCATTACTATTACTGACTATTGCTTACTACTACCTTCTACAACAGTATTCAGACCACTGCTATAAAGTATTCGTATCTCACTGATACTTATAGTTCGACCACTTACACTAGCCAGTGTAGGGTGTCAAATATTTGTCTCCAGCATACAAGACCGTGTCCAACATGGACTCGTACAATAAGAGATATCCCATCCACTTGGATAATGATATCCACCGAGCCCAAGGGCAACCGACTATTACTACCATACCACTGAATACTCACTAGTAGTACTCACTAGTAGTACTCACTAGTATTACTACCAAATACTCATTACTAACTACTACTACTACCACTGACTGCTCACTAGAACTGACTACTCATTACTAACTACTGACTACTGACTGCTTTATTGTACTCTAGATTTGGCTTCTGCTGGTATGTATTCTTGTAACCACGTTTAACACCTAAGTAGTTACTATATTCACTGATAATTTCTCTGAGACGATTCAGAACTAACCAGAATCTAATATAGTACTACTAGTCCTACTAGCACTCTCTACTACTGACTACTAGTACTACTGATTACTAGTACTACTGATTACTAGTACTACTGATTACTAGTGCTACTGATTACTAGTACTACTGACTACTAGTACTATTGACTATTGACTATTGCTTACTATACTCACTAGAACTGAGTACTGCTACTGCTATTACTGGTACTAGTGGTCAGTTGTAGTACTGACTATTGATCTGACTACTGACTACTGGTAGCACCCTGTTGATATTACACGTCTATACCCTATAGTTAAAAGTGGAATCGAGGTTACTTGAATAGTTAACGGTAGAGCTAAATTAGTAAATAGAGTGCTGATATATGTTTGGTAGCTTTTGGTTTACCTGCTTGACGTTGTCACCTACGGGTCTCTGGAAGTGGACTCCCTACTCACTACTAGTACCACTACCACTACTAGTACCACTACCACTACTAGTACCACTACCACTACTAGTACCACTACTGAATAGTACCACTACTGAATAGTACCATTACTACTAGTACCACTACTACTACTACTACTACTACTACTACTACTACTACTACTACTACTACTACTACTTATTATTATTGACTGGTACATCTATACTCCTCGTCTCTATAGTATACTCTATAGTCTACTCCATACACACTATTCACTACTCTAGTCTACACTAAACTAGCCCATATCTATACATAACCTGAAGATCTAATAACATCTTATCTGCAATGGTAGTTGACGTCATGTGGCTCATAGATTAACCGTGGTGTAAGGTCAAGTGAAAGAGTCATACGAGAGGCCTCATATTCTCATCAAGATAGATAAACACTCTAGAAGTGTTTCCTTTAGACGGAGTATTAGAGTCCATGGTAGTATTAGCAGTGCGAAGCTCTTTGATGGGTCTGGTTCTTTGAGGCTTCTTAGTTTACCTCTGGCCGTAGATGTTTGAATAGATATTCAATGATGGATATGGCTAAGGCTCTCCTGTATAAGTCTAGTCTATAGACTACGATACTCTACGATACTCTACGATACTCTACGATACTCTACGA
>NKZI01001624.1:0-10776 GCA_002370645.1 Metschnikowia sp. 00-154.1 | reverse complement strand
TCTACGATACTCTACGATACTCTACGATACTCTACGATACTCTACGATACTCTACGATACTCTACGATACTCTACGATACTCTACGAATGGTATACTACTGTTAGACCACTCTCATACTTAAGCTTTTAGATTTATTATAGACTACACTCTAGTACTCTAGCACTCTAGTACTCTAGTACTCTACAGAAACTCCTACTACCGTACTTCTCTACAGAAACTTCTACTGAACTACTCTTAGGTGTATTATAGATTAGACTACTCTAAGTGTAGAGTCTATTGGACTGTATACTACTCTCACTTAGTACTTTTATGGTACTCTATACATCCCTTATGCTAGATTCGTATTTACTGTAGACTACTGTTACACTAGACTCTATACCAGTCTCATGCTAATACTTCTAGATTTATCATAGACTAGACATGTATACTACGGTTACTACTCTTATACCACAGTAGACTACGCTCAAACCAGTACCCTTGGATGTATTATAAATTATCTGTCTTTCTATTCTTATACTGTATACCACTCTATTATTCTTATACCGCTCTTTTACTTTACTATTCATAGATTCTTCTTGGTGTCTCTTAATATACATCTAATTGAGTGTTCTGAGTTTTGGCTTTGGTGCTTGATCTGTCACGACGTATTGTGCCTGATCACGACGTATTGTGCCTGATCACGGCTTATGGTCGTACCTGATCTCATTTGCCGGACGGTAACGTTGTCTGGGGTGAAAACAGCCGCAACAGTAGCCTATGATGCTGAGCACCAAGAATAGTAGCGCAGCCACGGCGGCCGACCACGAGAACGCATAAAACTGGATCGACAAGTACGCCTTGACCCCATATTCCTTCACGTTATCGTTGACAATGCGTCTCACAAGAATGTAGGCTGCAGTACTCAAGGCAGAGCCCACCAACACCACGATAAACACAAACACCATGAGCAAGAAGTTGCAGCATGAAAGAAACGAGTTATTGGGAGTACAACATAAACCCACCATTTGGAAGATAAGCGAGATGAACGCAAGACACGCACCAGCCAAGATCAACGAGAAACCAGCCACCGTCAAGTTATGGAGAAGCGTAAGTTTATCCTTCAAGTCACCAGGCAATCCCAAGGTATCGTAAGAGATATTGGACGCTAGACTGACCAAATTGGCCGCAAACGAATCGGTCAAACCGCCAGTAAGACTGGAGAGGCCATTGGCATAATCGGAAATCTTCTCCACGATCTCATGCTTGAAAAGAGTCAACGGATCCAACTTATAGCCAGCCTTGGGTTTGGAGCAGTAGGTATAATTGACATGGTTATTCAGAAATGACTTGCCAAAACGACCCAACTCCTGGATCTCTTGCAGGCTATTGCCCTCGATGTTTCCCTTACAGTAGCCCCAGAAGCCCACGTTGTAGAAGTCCGAAAGACCTAGATCCGAAATATTGGCCTGGCTGGCGATATCCTGGAGAAGACTTGACATGTCGCCATTGAAGTCCGCGGCCATGGACGCCAACGAGGCCGGAATCGACGCTGTGGATGCAAACTGTTCCACCTGAGAAACAACGCTATTAACATCAGCAGTGGAGAGAGCATTGGCTATGGCTGACGTAGGGATATCGATACCCGAGCGGCCATTCGTGATCTTAGAAGCAATGGATGCCACATCCGCTCCACTGGCCAAACCCCCTAATAACGAAGTGGCTCCTCCCGCAAGAGCAGTAAGGCTGGCCACGTCCACGTCCCGAGCCGCAAGTTCAACTGTCTTAGAAGCAGCTGGAGGAGGAGACAAATGACCCAGAAAAACTGGAGCCAAAGCAACCGGAATTAAGGAAATCACATCAACCGGAGCATCCGGAATATAGTCGCGTTTTTTCTGTGTGTCCGTCAAAATCGCCAGGAGATTCAAGTTCGAGAGCTGGAACCCCAATAAGTAGTTGTTGGTGAGATACGCGTCATTTTTATACGACCCCACAAGTGACCACACGGAAAGCACTATAGTGGCTATAGTGAAGAAAAGCACCAACACTCTAAAAAACATTGCGGCTATTTTTAGTTTTTTTGGTGTTTTGGTAAATTCTCTAGTTTGGTGTTTTGGTTTGTTTCTGTTTTGGTTTGGTTTGTTGGAAGTGCAGTTGGTGAAAATCTGGTCAAAAGTGGACTGGAGAATTTGCTGGTTTCAGCAAGACGTTTGTTTATGGAGTGTATGCAAGGCAGCAAGTGCGAAGACCACGGAGAAAAGGTTGCGATGGGTCGATCGGAGCAAGCGAAACTAGTAAGTGAGGTGCGGAAAAATGGGACCACTAGTAGACAGAAATGGACAGAAATGAGTAAAAATGAGACCCTTAGAAATCTGGAACAGTAAATCTGGAACAGTAAATCTGGAACAACAAAAATGACAGATCCAATAAATCAAGATCCACTAAATCAAGATCCACTAAATCAAGATCCACTAAATCAAGATCCAATGAATTTAACAGATTTCAAAATAAAGTGATTCTATTGCGGTTGGATCCAATGGATGGAAATACCTTTCTCAGTAAAGACCACAATAGATCAAGAGTGACAATAGATCAAGAGTCAGTAGATCAAGAGTCAGTAGATCAAGAGTGACAATAAATTAGAGTCACAATAAACAATTGAATGGTAAGTTGGAATAGACCAATCACAGAGATCAACAATCACTTGAAGTTGGATCGAATCGGCTAATAGATCCAATTATCAATAAATAACCACCTGTGAATGAATAATATCGATAAGGTTTATTATCACCACAATATCAATAATAACAATGTCCAGTAGACCACAATAATTACCAATAATAACAATTGAAATGATCAGTCAATAACAATGTTCAGGATCAGTCAATGACAATTGCAATGGTAGTCAATGAAAATTGCAATAATAGTCAATGATAGTCAATGACAATGTTCAGATCGATAATAAATATCACCGGTTATATCTTCACTATTGTTGTAGTCTGGTTCCAATGCTTATTTGGGTGTGGAGCGCACTGTTGGATACCGGAACAAATGAATGTGATGAAGGAGCACCACTAATATGAATAGATGGATGGGATGTGCAGGAACAATGATCTATAATGGGTTCCTTTTTTTTTTCCTTCTTTGTGTCTAGATTCTTTGACGCTTTGCTTTTTTGATGGTTTGATATCTGAATGTCGATGTCGGATGTCTGATGCTGCAATATGTAAAGGAGGGGAATGGGATATTTATCAACGGAACGGCTGAAGGATGTCACGCACTAGACTGCGCCTGCAACTATATTTAGGTGCGCATATTTCTGAAGCGAGGCGGTGGCGGACTGCACACTGTTCTCCTCTGGGCACACCTCTGGGGCCTTGTGCTAGGCCTTTTCTGGGCCTTTGTCTGGGCCTTTGTTTTGGTCATGCTTTGACTGAGCCAATGCTGGTTGATCCCGCTTTCGGCCACGACAATCATTTCTTGCATCGCCGAACTATTTTAGTTCACTTTTGTATGCTCAATGTCAATTTTCCAATGCTTTGGTTCCATGCTTGATTGTCCGAAAACAGTAGCCAATTTGCTCATTGGCGCTGTACTGTCCCATAACCTCAATGGCTAAGAATCCAAAGCCAAGACCCCAAAGCCAAGTTTCCTGAGCCAAGTATATCCATGAATTCGCTGAATTTATTCACTCTGAATTTTTGACTCAAAAAAATACTCAATCGAGGTTTCTGGTCTGATTCCATTCAGGTGGAAATATTCTGCTTAATTCATCACTAATCCGTCAAATGGTCCAATTCGTCTAGAAGCTCCTGCTCGAGCTCATCAAGATCATCGCCATTCTCCATGGCTGACTCTCCTCCTCGGGACCTCTTATTACTGCTGTCTTCGGAATCCAGAGCCTCCTCATCCATAGCTTCCCTCTTGCGCTTGCTGTCGTTGTATAAGCCCTTGAGGAAAGAAGATCCCGAATTGGAACTATTGTCCTTGATTTCATCCTGATCTTCGTCTTCCTCCATTGCATCCATATCATCATCATCATCATCATCCTCACTGAGCCCCGCCAAAAAGTCGTCAACCTCTGCATTTGCATCATTGAAATCGTACTCCTCGATCGACGCTAAGGAATCCTTTCTTTCACTGGATCTTGCCTTCTGCTTTTGCATCTCCAATGCCTTCTGGTACTTGGACACGTCGTTGGACGAAACGTGCCAGTCCTTGACCGAGACATCAATCAAGAAAGCGTCTTCGTTGACCTTCTTCCATTGGCTGAGACACGAAAAGAGCCAGTCGGGGCTGACAATTTTCACACCTGGAATCGTGCGCTTAGCCACTCTCACTTTAAGCGTAAGGCCTTCCTTGGCAAAAGATTGGCTAGGGTCTCTGCACACAACATGCGTCACTTCGGGGTACACTTCATTAACCACATGTACTCCAAATTGCCTGCTCCAAATGACAATATCTGCATTGTCGATGTTCATGCCCAAGGGGAGAATTCCGGAGAAGAGCACCACGATTCCTTGGAGACATTGTCGTTTGAGATCGGGAATAATGGTAGTCAAATCTGGCCGGTCAACTTCGCCTTTCAGACCGTCCAAAAGCTGGTAGAACTTGTGGTGGATTGTCTCCAATGCAGTCTGGAGCGTTATGAGCTCGGTGTCATCATCCTTCAAGAGGTTTTCTTCTTCTTCATCTTCCTCCTTGGGACTTTCTGGCGTCGGTGTTTCATGGTCGTGGATGATTTTGTCCAAGTTATGCTGTAATTTCGCCAACGGCCGCTCGTGCTGTTGTTTTTCCACAAGCTGGCTGCGTGTCATCAGCTGCTCATGAAGAAGATCCTGATTGTTTTCGCCTCCACCCATATGTAAGATGCGATTGACTGGAGAATTGCCTTTGTCTATATTTTCGGCGGACTCTGCTTCATCTTCAATATCCTTATCTTCCTCAACATCCTTATCATCAACAATATTCTTGTCATTACTTTGACCATTCTCGTCAATATTCTCCACCTTTAATCCATTATTATCCAGTTCATCTTTAGACTCTTTAAGTTTTGTCTCGTCATTAGAGTTAGGCTCTGTCTCTGTCTCTGTCTCTGTATCCTCCATGGCCTCTAGTCTTGCGATGGCCTTTCTCTTCTTGGAAGGCCCCAAAAGCTGGCCGTTCTTTTTCGGCAAGAAACTCAGGTTAATATCGCCAATGCCCACGAAAAAGTCGTACGGCACCACCTTGATCAAATTGGACTCCCACTGCCACACATCGCCACGGTCATCGATGATGGCCACCATGGACTGGTCCACTGGGAATAGCCGCTTGAGGTTCTTATGCGTCAACAGCCCACTTTCGTCTCGACTCAAGATACGGTCGCCAAAGAACCCTCGATCTGGGTCGATGATGTTTGCTATGGCAAGAGCATAGCTGCGCGTGGCCATGGTGTATATATGGAGCTCGTAGAGCTGCGACACACGCAGGAGAAACTCCTGAAGGCCAGGCCTTAACTTTACGTAGTACCAGCACTTGGAGGGAGGAGGCCTAGGACCAGTCCATCCTGCAGGCAATACCGGCTCTTCCTCCAAGGAAAACGACCGGACCTCCTTCACATAAGGGTAGTTGGGGTTTTCCGGGTCGTGTTGCCATTCGCCTACTGTAGGGTCCACCGTGGCGTGGATCACGGTCTGGTCCAAGTCCACCACCAAGATCAACTTGCGGTCCTCGACCAATTTGAGCGTGCTGGACTTTTCGATCTTGGCGGCTTCATCCATGGAGATTTTGAGCCCCGTGTTATCATGTGACATGGCCACTGTGGCTCGGTCATCGTAACTATAGCCGGAATAGTCTTTTTCGTCCTCCACGGCTTTCCCACAGAGGGCACAGAGGCCTCCATACTGTACTGTATGCGTACAAGCTTCTGCTATGGTGTACAATACCACTCCACTGTGAGCAATCTCCTGCTGGGGACGTACATTGACCAGTACAACTTCTCCCTCAATGGGAGACTCGAAAGTGCCAATTCTTTCGACCCGAATTTTCTGAGGCGGATCCTCCTTCAGGTTGGGGTCGTCCTGGTAATCCCAGTACTTGTATTTGAGGAGAGTGCTGTGTTTCTGGATGCTTTGGCCTGAGCTATAGAACACCGCACTTACGGTCACTGGGAACGGCACTGACGGCTGCAATCGCAAACTGGTCATAGGTCAGGGGGAAATTGAGGGCGTAGAAAAAGATGGAGCTAGTTTTCGGCGCTAAAAAAGGGTGTTTTGGGGGCTTTGGGGCGATGTTTGGGTGTTGGACTCGGATGGATGATGTGCGGGGTGTAAGACGGTCAAAAATAGAGCTTTTGAAGCCGGGTTTAGACCAGCGTGCTCAGACGAACGTGTACGTTTGCTAGAGATACACAGGAACGGGAATCAAGGAGTCCTTTTATTCCTCAATAGCTATGGAGTGTCGGTGATGGTGGTGGAGGACGCGAAACATGTGTTTTGTATCGCGATATGGTGTACGGGTGTGGCGGTATGCCAGTTTCAATTTGGTTGAGAATTTATTCCTGTTCGATATGCAGGCTTATATGCAGGCATCCCGGGAACCGATACGCTAGAATAGCCGGTTTTCCATCCAATGGTACCTCGTCAAAATATGGCATGGGGTTTCATTCGAGGTTTTCGGTTTCAGTGGCTCTAGAGTCAATGGTTTGCCTAAATTTTCCGGTTTGGAACCCTAAAAGCCGAGGGTTGTGGAACTTAATCACTGTAGAATAAAGTGGAATGGAGAAGTGCCGAAAGAACGAGATTTCGACCAATCAAAACTTTCAAAAACCCATTGTTTTCAAAATCATCCGAGATCTTCAAGTTCGTCCGAGTCTATATCCAGGCCCCACATCCCATTCTCAATGTCCAATGGCTGGCCATGCTCACCAGCATTAAGTCCATTATCTTGCATATCCATATTGGCAAACGAAAACCCAGATTCCCCGCCAAAACCACCGTCAAAGTCACCGTGAAAGTCACCTTTAAGCGGAGCCGTGGCCTCAACCGGAACTTCATGCAGTGCAGGGTCCAAGGCGCCCTCCAAGCCAGCACCTTCCGCTTCCAATTCGGCCTCTAGGTCCGCTAGTTCTGCATCCGAAGCGGAATGAGCAACGTCTGGAGTGTCGTCGCCAAAATTAAACTTTATCTCGTTCTCCGCTACCTTGTCTTCGTCGAACACAATGGGCTTATTGCCGATGGCTTCCTCGTGCATGTCGTCGTCGCTGTCGTCCAGGAGGCTGGCTTTGGCGTCGAAGTTAAACCCAAACTCGTACACCCCGTTGCTCTGTTCCATTTCCTTTTCTTCCAAGCGTTTTTTCTCGAGCAAGGATTTTAGCGAAGCCATTTTCGAAACTTCGGCCTTGCGTGTGGCCTTGATAACTTTCTTGAATCGGTTTTCGAGCTCATGTTCAAAGAACTTTTTGTCCTCGTGGCTGGCCACTTTTTTGGCGAACGACAGGAAGAAAGTCTCGGCCTTCATGAAGATGTTTTTGGCCCGGGCATTACGACGACGTTGGATCTCCACGGCATACCGTTCCTTGGCGAGCTTTCTTTTTTTAGCATACGCCACGAAATCAAACCGGTTCCTGGACTCCAGGGGAAGTGCTTGGGTGGCTGGAGGATTTGATACTCGAGAAGTTGATGTGTTTGGAGCTCCAGAAGTTGGTGGATTCTGGGAGTTTGGTGAAATTGATCTTTGAAGGTCTGGGATGGCCTGCACATGCGCCATATCTTCTTCTTCTCCACCGATTTTCTTCGTTTCAACTTCAAGAGCAGGCGTTTCTCCATCGCTCAAGTCCTTTTCGCCCGAGATACTCATGATCTCGTCGTTTTCAGACTCCGACAGCTCCAGAACCTCGAGAGAGTGCTCAAAAGCACTATTCCACCGGGCATCATCATCGTCTATGAGCTTGTAGAGCGAAACCTCGTTGAGACGCGATTCGTCCGCCAACTTGACCTTGATCTCCTTCAACTCCAGTACCGTCTGCATATAGTCGCCTGTCAGCGTGTATGTGAAGTCAGGGGGCAAGTCTGGGAAGTATTCGGGTATATAATCCCGTGGCCGGTTCTGTCGTGGCACCAACGCTGCGATTTCGTATTGTTCATTGGCATGGAACACCAACGACGGGTCCTCCTTGTCCAAATTATAGTGTTCGGCATTGTATTCTCGTAGAATATGGTTTAGTTGTGTCGTTATAGTGTTCGCTGTGGCCTTTGTTTCGGCGTCAAGGCTTTTTGTCCGTTGGTATTCATGGTAGAGGTCCGTAGGAGAGATATTCTGGGACGAAAAGCATATTTCGAGGTCGGCGATGCCGGGCAAATGGTGGCGTTGCACCTCAGTGTATTTGTGGAGGGAATCAATCAAGGAATGAATGTATTGGCGGGCCAAGTCGGTGACTTCGTCTAGAACCTCGGCGGAAAACTTGGGGTTGTTCGGGCCACTTTTGATGGTGAGCCCCACGAGTTTTCGGAGCTGGAAATCCACAGAATCCATGTCACCAAGGTGAGGGACGGGCGGGTTGACTTTGCTTTCGTATATTCCAAGCCTCCGATCGGGCGGGGGAATGTGTAAAGGTTGGTTGTTTGGAGACATGGGGAGATGCTCGGGGGTATGCTCGGAGGAGGCTTTGGAGGAGGTTTTTTGTCTGGGTTTTTTCAAATCGGGGTCAAACTTTCGATGCAATTCTAGTGGTGCCGGTTTCAGGGTCGCTGTTTGTGTTTGTAGAGAGTTAGATCTAGGTTCCTGGACCAGTATTGTTGTGTAGAGAAGTAGTAGAAGAGTGAGATAAAAATATGGGCCGCGCACGCCCACTTCAATAATACTAAACGAAACCAATATTCACCATTTCCACTATTAATCAACTAGTTCCAACTACTTTAAGGTCCTTTCTTCTTAAGTCTCTTAATTATCTTGTATTCTCACAGCTCTTCTTTTCTCTTATTTCTACATGTCTGTCAGCCGCACGCTCAGAGATAAGCTTAAAAGGCTGACGACAACAAGTGGTCGATGGCCCCCTGTACATTGCCGCCGCTCCTCCTCAAGGCCGCCACGTTCAGGTCAAAGTCTGAAAAGCCCATCTCGTTGAGTTGTCTCAACTGGTTCTCGTACTTCTCTTCGGGTGGTCTATTGTCAGCAGGAGCACCAGCACCAGAGAAGGCGTCCAACGAAGGCATGCCCCGAAACATATCGGCAAAGTTGGGGGCAGCACCAGCACCGGCACCAGAGGCAGCACCAGAACCTGTAGTAGCAGGAGCATTAGAGTCCACGGTAGGGTTGGAGCCCGGGGCAGGAAAAGCGCCTCCAGCATCAGCGCCTCTGTCCAGGAAGTTGCGTGAAAGGTTCATCATGGAGCGCAAACTCTCCGGGTTGGACAACATCTCACGGAACATGGGCTGCAACATCTGGCGGGCCTCCGGGCTCATGTTGCGCAACTGAGGACTCTGGTTGATCAACATATCCAACACCTGAGGATCCAGCAACATGGCATTCATCTGTTCACGGAACATAGGGCTGGACATGGCAGACTCGAGCTGCTCCGGGTCGGGAAAAGCACCCATGCCACCATCAGGACCAAACATGGAGGCGTTGGGCAACTGGGCGTAACCTGCATACCGCGCACCAGTCAAGTCCGCCAACGGGTTGAAGGACCCCTGGCCAGCAGCAATATTAGAGGGCACTGCTGGCGAAGCAGACGAAGTCAGAGCCAGCGATTGAGCCGTCTGGCCAGAGCCACTCGCACTGGTGGCCGGTTTGGCAGCTGCCTTGGCCCCGGTGCTCTTGACCAAGTGGATACTGTGACCATCCTGGATCTTATAAGACGCCACGGACTCGGTATCTTTTAGCACTTTGCCACTATAGATCAAACGCTGGTTTTCCACGGGCACGTCGGCCTCGGCCAGGATGATGACCTTCAAGTCCTCGATGGTGGAGTCGGTGTCCACTTGCACCGAGTGTTTCTTGTCGCCGGATGATTTGATGGTTACGGAAATAAGCGTCATTCAGGTGTAAGATTCCGGAGGTTAGCGTATGTCAAGGGTGTTTCAAGGGTGTTCTTGTTTCAGACTTGTTTCAAGCTATTTTGTTTCGTCGTTTTAGAGATGTTTCAGATTGACGACTAGTGTCTGATTCTGCTTCTGGTTGAGGTTACTGCACTTCCAAGGGTGGATAAAAATTAGTGGGTGTGAGAAGCAGTAGCAGCGTTTCGCGGTGTTCGACACCTTTCGAATTGGTTCCGCGCACCTGATAAGCGTTCCTCCTGCTGCCGTTCACTATGGCTCCAGACACTGTTCTTTTGGAGACTTATGGACACTTTGTGGACACTTTGGACACTTTGGACACTCTAAAGCAAAAAAAAAAATGGCTGGCATTTCCAAAACTGTCTTTGTCTATTTTACTTAACCAGAATTTATAGTGGTGAGGTCCTGGAAGTGAGGACAGGAGCGCACCAGTTATTCACTCGTAGTAGTGTATAGAGATCTGGAACCTTCTGCATATCATTCAGGTACACAGATTAAATAGGTACAGAGTCTATACCAGTATATAGTGTATATAGTGTAGTAGTATACAGTGTGTAGTAGTATACAGTGTATAGTAGTATATAGCAGTATATAGTGTATAGTGTATAGTGTGTATAGTGTAGAAGTATACAGTGTATAGTCTATAGTAGTAATTCATAGTAATACAGAGTATTAGCATATTGTTAGATTCTGGTTTACGTCCAGTACTCTGTTCTAGTGTGTTTTGTATGTTTATTCGTCGATGATTCCTCAAGGAGGAAC
>NKZI01001621.1:0-30927 GCA_002370645.1 Metschnikowia sp. 00-154.1 | reverse complement strand
TCAAAAGAGATCTCTGGACCTTAAACCATGGTTGCTCTATGGGCCACCTGATTCCCCAGCATTCCTAGCTGAGCTGGAGTTAAAGCATCTACACCTTGTTATCCTGTATATAACAACTGGTTAGGGGTGTACGAAATTTTTTGAATTATTGGTTTNCCTAGCTGAGCTGGAGTTAAAGCATCTACACCTTGTTATCCTGTATATAACAACTGGTTAGGGGTGTACGAAATTTTTTGAATTATTGGTTTGAAACTTTTTGAATTATTGGTTTGAAACATTTTTCTAGTGTGTTTCGAAACATTTTGTTGCGCTAGTTTGAAACATTTTGTCACACTGGTTTGAATAATTTTGAAAAACAGTGTATACAGCTGAATTGTGGTAGTCAGATAGCTAAAAGGTGCCCTCAGTATCTTTTATTTTCTTTGCGCGGAAGTCCACTGTGCATAATAAGATAATAAGAGATACCAAAATTTAGTCTAACACTAATATGGAAGTGATCTACCAAAATTGTGTCTAACACTAATATGGACTTGGTATACCAAAGTTGAGTCTAACAATAAGATGGACTTGGTATATCAAAATTGGGTCGAAAAATCATATGTGCTTGGAGTAATTGAATCCGGAGTTAGTACTGAAAGGTCAATATCCAATGCGCATGAATGATTCAAAGATCCTTTTGACCGGTCTCAGTCTGATAATTAGGCTCAGGGGCCTAAGACAATGCAGACAGTATGAAAGGGCCTAAGACAATGCAAAGAGTATGAAACGGCCTAAGACGATAGACAGTTTGAAAGGACATAAGACAATGCAAAGAGTATGCAAGGACCCCGGGAATGGTCACATATTCTCATAGCTATTGTTGATGCGTGACAATCAAGGTGTTTTTGCTTAGGTCCCATATAAAGCCATAACGGTATCTCTTTTACAGAAGCATCAATAATCATGAGAACAAGTCTTTTTGTTTTTACGTCTCTTGTTGCGGCAAATGCTTATGCCGATTCTATTAAATCATGGGCTTTCTTCGTAAAAGTCAATGATACCTTTATGCCCCTTTCTCGCAAAGCGTATCCTGAGATTGGTTCCAACATCAATGCATTTTCTTATGGAAACATCAATAAATTCTCTGATGGAAACATTTCTGAGGTCACAGAGTTCACCTTTCAAGGTGGTTACGCCATTTGCACAGAACCCAATACTATTGATAATGTGGAAAGTTCTGAAAACCTTTTTAACATGGGTCCTGCAGTTTGCAAGACTAGATTGAAGCTTGATAACCAAAATAGGGTCTTAATTTCCACAATCTACTCTTGTTTGAATTCCCATGGCAGAAGCCTCATTACGGACCAAATGTTATCCACGCATTGTTCCAGGGTGGAAATTTACTTTTTGAGATACGACAAGAAGACGGGGACTGTCGTGACAGAGCTGTTGCCTCAGAAAAATCTTGGTATAGATTCTATGGAGGATCACCCAAAACACAATTCTGAAGACCAGAAACTCACTTTGGAACACCACCAAAAACAATATCCTGGACCAGAGCTCAAGAATTTACCTCGTGTGTTCTTTGCTAAAGTCAATGGTGCTCTTGTGCCTCTTGGATCCCGTGTCGTTCCTCATAATAAAGTTAATTATAGTGAAATGTGTTACGGTCCGGGGGTTGGTGAGCCTATTGAGTTCGAAAAGATAGGCGATTCTGCTATCAGCTTGAACACTCTCAATGATGGGTACATTGGAGTATACGAAGAAATGTTTAGTTTTGGTCCTACTATTCCCAAGAATGATTTGAAGTTGGATGAGAATCTGAAGCTCAACAATGCTGATTACTACTCATGCATTGGAGTTGGTAATGTTCAATTTATTACCATACATAAGTTCTTTCCTTATTGTTTTCCAGTGGACGTCTACTTCTTACACAATGGTGCCCAAGCTACGAATTCCATGAAGCATTTGCCTGAGAATAAAGTGGTTGAGAACGGTGAAGATGAAAAAATGGAGAAATCTGAAAATAAAGTAGTGGAGAAATCTGAAAATAAGGTGCCCTGGAAACCATCTTCAGACAACACTATTGTATCTCCGAAAAATACCCAAGTGATTCCTACAAGCGAACATGATTCCTCATCTGTGACCCGAAAATTGCCATATGTGTTCTATGTAAAGGACAATGGCATAATGATTCCTCTCTCCGGAAAAATGGTTCCTCAATACGGAGATGATTTCAGTGTGATGTTTTATGACTCTAACCCTCCACACCCCGTTGATTTCATACTAGAAAATAACCAATACGCCATCAGCTTATATACAGCCACCAATGGATACTTTGGAACATTCAGAAATATGTTTGCCTTTGGACGTGTATTAATACAGAGTAAATTGACTATTGGTCCTGAAGGCAAGCTCATGGGTGTCACTTACTATTCGTGCCCGAGCGACGTCCTTGATGCTGAAGTGATTGCCACCCGAATGATCAATAACTTCTGTCGGGTTGTGGAAATCTACTTCAAGCATTTAGAAACAAAAATGGAAAAGGAGCCTGTGAAGCCTGTGAAGCCTGTGAAGCCTGTGAAGCCTGTGAAGCCTGTGAAGCCTGTGAAGTCTGTGAAGCCTATTCCAGATGTGAGTTAAGGTCAATTTGTGCTCAAGGTCAATATATGTTTAAGGTCAATATATGTTTAAGTTTAATCTATATTTAAGGTCAGCTTGTGCTAGATATGCGTTAACATGAGCATGTTGAAGATATTATATTTGAAAGGACTCTTGTGACGTACTGGAATGGTGATGGTGGATCTGAAGATGAATTCTCTGAATGAAAAAGCCCCAGATTTTATCATTGGTAATCATGAAATACTCGTTACATAGCAGTAAACGTAGCAAGAGGTGAAGGCCATTACCTACAGAATAGGTAAAGAATGACTCCGTATATCTTAGATACTCATTGAGAGTAATCTGGACAACCTTCTACCACACCAATTCTGGTGTGGATATGCAAAAGGTACTAGTTTCCATATTTTGACATCTTGTAGTCCAATGATGGATCCATTCCATTTCTGATGTTTTTAATGGTGGCTACTCAGTGTTGGATCCAAGATAGGTGAAATACAACCCATATAGGTATTGAGCTCACGTGTCCAGTTAATGGGGAATTGATTCTACTACACCCTTTTCGGGTTCACCGTTACTACACCCTTTTAGGGTTCACCATTACTACACCCCTCCTCGGTTTACAGTTACTACACCCCTTCGGCTACCTTCCGGCAGACTACTTAATGGCAGCCGATTCCTCTTGCTGAGGAATCATCAACGAATCTAATTCGATTAGGTAATTAACGTGCTTACAAGAATTTAACAATAGGGCATAGAGCATAGAGTATAGAGTAGAGAGTAGAGAGTAGAGAGTAGAGAGTAGAGACTATAGACTATAGACCAGAGAGAATACGGTATAAAACATAGACTATAGATTTTATTCATGGACTATAGATAAGCTCAGGCCATAGACCATAAACCGTAGACTATATAACATAGAGCATAGAGTATAATACATAGATTATAGGGTATGGAGTATGGAGTATGAAGTATGGAGTATAGATTATAGAGCATAGGCCATAGATTACATACCATAGACCATAGAGTATAGAATAAGCCTAGACCATACCATAGACTATAGACCATACTATAGACCATAGGGCATAGCGTATAATACATAGAGTATAGACTATACAACATAGACTATAGACTATAGAACATAGACTATAGACTATAGAACATAGAACATAGAACATAGAACATAGAACATAGAACATAGAACATAGAACATAGAACATAGAACATAGAACATAGAACATAGAACATAGAACATAGAACATAGAACATAGAACATAGAACATAGAACATAGAACATAGAACATAGAACATAGAACATAGAACATAGAACATAGAACATAGAACATAGAACATAGAACATAGAACATAGAACATAGAACATAGAACATAGAACATAGAACATAGAACATAGAACATAGAACATAGAACATAGAACATAGAACATAGAACATAGAACATAGAACATAGAACATAGAACATAGAACATAGAACATAGAACATAGAACATAGAACATAGAACATAGAACATAGAACATAGAACATAGAACATAGAACATAGAACATAGAACATAGAACATAGAACATAGAACATAGAACATAGAACATAGAACATAGAACATAGAACATAGAACATAGAACATAGAACATAGAACATAGAACATAGAACATAGAACATAGAACATAGAACATAGAACATAGAACATAGAACATAGAACATAGAACATAGAACATAGAACATAGAACATAGAACATAGAACATAGAACATAGAACATAGAACATAGACTATAGAACTGTTAGATTCTTGTTGTAACGTTAAGTACTAAGTTATCTTTATTCGTTGATGATTCCTCAAAGGGAGGAATCTGAGCAACTTTTTTTTTGTTTTCAAGAGAAGACATCACTCCGGAACATTCGTTAGCGATCATTAGTCTACTCACCTCAGGCCATTCTGATACCTCCGTACCATGAAGTGTGAGTAAAAGGCTAAATACAAGTGTTAGTAAAGGCTAAATAGAATTCTGAGTAGAAGGCTAAATAGAATTCTGAGTAGAAGGCTAAATTGAATTCTGAGTAGAAGGCTAAATTGAATTCTGAGTAACAATGGTCATTGCATCTGGCAGAGAGGCTTCATAATATCTCCATAGGTAGATCGCTACATATGATGGATCTGACAAGAACATAGACTATACTATATCATAGACCAAAGCCATAGACTTAAGACTTTAGACTGTAGATCATAGATTAAAGATCATATCCATAGATCATAGATAAGCTCAGGCCATGAAGTATAGACTATAGATTATATACAGTAAGTTCAGAGTTGTTTCAGTTGTTTCAGTTGTTTCAGAGTTAAATCAAAATTGTTTCAGACTTGTTTCAGACTTGTTTCAGATGCATGAAAACAACCAATATTCAAATTAATAGATTGTTTCAGAAAATCCTGGCCTTTTGTATTATTCTTGATTATGTGGGAGGTACGGGTGTCCGACCTCCCAAAACGCGTCTGCTCATCTAACTCCATCACCATGCTTGAAGTCCCCTCCATTGATCAAATCAGGACCCGGCTCAAGGCCACTCCAGCACTTAGTGTCGGGCTCCCGATCTTCCTGGTGCTCTTCTATGCAGTCTACCCTTCTCAATCCACAGCCTTGGTACTCTATCCCTCGGCCCCCATTGACCTTAACCTTAATGCCATATCCTTCTATATCTTCCCACACGTGAACATGGTGCACTTGGTGCTTAATTTGGTAGCGCTTTTCCCGTTGATTTCCCGCTTCGAAAAGGCAAACGGCACCGTATATACTGGAATCACCCTTAACCTCTTGGCTGTTTTTACAGCCTTGGTGTATTGTGCCGTAGGACTAGTGCTTTTCCCTACGGATGGTGTGGGCGGATTGCTGGGAATTTGTTTCTCGTTTTTGACTTATGTGTGCTATAAAGAGCACGAAAAAATCCCCGTGGTGTGTACGTTCAAGGTGTCTGGCAAGGAGGTATCTATCCCCACCGAGTACTTTCCGTTTTTGAATTTGTTTTTGGTGGCAGTGTTGATTCCCTCCACGTCGTTTTTTGGCCACTTGGCTGCTATTGGCGTTGGGTACTTTTTGGCGTTTGGCTGGTTGAATTTCGCCTACCCTCCCTCAAAAGCTGTGTTGTTCATTGAGCGCAAGTTGGCCCCGGGCATTGTACACTTGAAGGCATTGGTGGACTTTGTTTCCGAGGAACATGTGGTGGAGGATCGCGGCCGGGACTATGAGTCGTTGTTCCATAGTGAGGACTTGGAGCTGGGGCCTACGCAGCCTTACGAACCTTTTGAACGTCGTCTCGGGACCGCTTCCTAGTCTGTCATCCTGTCTGTCCAGTCGACTCTATCTGTCCAGTCGACTCTTTGCCTGTCCAGTCGAATCTGTCTGTCCAGTCCAGTCTCCAGTCCTGTCGACTCAGTACCGGGAAGATCCAGTACTAGGAAGAATCAACACTGGGAAATATCCAGTCTGTGCAGTCTAATCAGTACTGGGAAGTCTCCAGTCTGTGCAGTTAAATCAACACTGGGAAGTGTCCAGTTTGTCTGTTCAGTCTGTCTGTATAGTCCTAGTCTCCAGTATCTGTGTGTCTAGACTATAGTCAGTATCTGTCTAGCCTATTTTGTCCAGTCCAGTCTGTGGTCTAGTATCTGGTTTGACTCTGACTGATTTGTTCATTCTGGATCATTATCTGTCAGGATCAGTCTGATGTTCAGTCTACCACTTGTATCTGGCCAGTCAGTATGGTCTAGTCTCTAGAATCTAGTTTGCAGTCTTCAGTTGCTTGTCAATATCCAGTCTGCAGTCTCTAGTCTCTAGTCTCTAATGTCCAGTCCCTAGTCTCTGGTGTCTATTATCTGGTCTCTGGTTTGTTAAGCTTTTACTGTCTGATCTACTCAGTCCTGTGTCCAGTCAAGGTCTTGATCTGAGCACTCTCCAGTCTTTAGTTTCTGAAGCTTAGTCTCTGGTCAGTCTCTATTCACTATATGGTCTGTGCGGTCTGTGCAATGTCTAGTCTCTAGAGAAGCATTCTGTCTAGTCGTCCAATCTCAGGCCTCTGCTCAGTCTCAGTCGGTATGTATGCCGTCTCAGTTTGTCTGTCTGACTATCCTGCCCATCTTCAGGCTTACTATTCTGTTTAGTATTCAGTCGGTCTAGTCTAGCCTCTAGTCTCTACCCTATCTACTCTGTGCAGTCCCTAGCCTCAGTCTAATCAGTCCAGTCGCTAGCCTCAATCTTGAGTATCTCTCTATTCCATTGACCTACATATAATCCCGTCGAATGACCTACATACAAACTGACCTCAAATACATCTAAACCCCTAATTCCAAATAACCACCCATTACCTCCAGCTAAAAAATTATATTCTAATTACCAATCGATTAGCTTATGGTGTGGTGCACGGGTGCGTGTGTATCCGCGCGCCCCAAAGGTACCCCGGAAATCAATCTACTCCACATGCTCTTGTATTCCAAACAAATGACGGAGGAAAAAACTCGAGCGGAGCCGGGGTCCCGGAGACCCGAACGGCGGAAGAAGAGGAAGAGCCGGCGGAAACGGGGAGTTGAGACGCGAAAAGCGGAGCCTGACGTGGGTCTAAATCGACCAGTGTTGAACAGTACGGAGAACCGAGGTTCGATTCCCGAAAAGCCCGCTTTTGTGGGGGGAAAAAGCGCCTTGGAGTCGCTGATACAAGGTGGAGTGGATACAGTGGGTCAAGATGATGAATTTGGTAAAATTCCGGTCTCAATCGCTCAAAATGGCTTATCTATAGACCCGTCCAAAGCGTGTACTTCTACACAAGCCAATTCCCCCACCATTACACCTCCTAAAACATCCAAAACACCATTAGGAGCGTCTCGGAGCTCTCCACCACCCAATACAGAAACACCCCCGAAAAGCCCGAGGAAAATGGCGCTTTTACGCCAAAAACAGAGTGCCGACGCCGTTGCAGAGCCAGATTTCGTCAACGAGCTCAACGAAAAGAAAAAAGCCCGCCCCAGCAGCCTGTGCGTGGAAGCAGAAGACGGAAAATACTCCATGCTTCTTGCCAGCCAAAATATGGACGGAAAAGCCCAGCTTTTCGCTGCTCCGGTGTCTCAAATAGTAGTGTACCATGAACAACTCCAAAACCAACGGCTGCAAACATCAGGAACACTTCTAGCGCATGGCGAGTTTGAAGTTTTCCAACTCCACAATGGAGATGTCACGTATTTGGCTTGTGGCCGGTCATTTGTGTACCCATTACTACGGAAATTGAAGATTCTACAGACCAGCCGCAACGAGTTTGTGTTGCCATTGGTCAATCCGGAACGGTACTGGAAAATCCATGTTTCGGCGTCGGATATGGAGCTCCGAAGGTTTCAGCAGGTGCTCAAACTGGTGGTGAACTTCACTAATTTGGCAGAGGATGCCAAGGAAGTGGAGAATTTAGACAAGGGCCGGGCACATATGCAGGTGAAGCATGACAAACTAGAGACAAACCAAAGTGGAGAACAAATGACAGACCCAAATGGGAAAATAGACACCGACCCAAATGGGAAACTAAATGGGGGACTAAAGGAGGGGTTAGATGGGGCAATGTGTGAAGGACAATTAGAGGGACAGTCAAAGGAAGTCACGGGTTTAAATGGAAATCATTATACACCATTCTTTAGCCAGATCCCCGAGTCTCCACCCTCAGTGCCGGTTCTGCCCCAACAAGTTCTGTTCAATGACACAATAGATTTCCCCTCCCTCTCTTTAACCAAGGAAGCACGGGAAACCGCCAACCAATCGATCAGTTCGGCAATGGCCAGTTTTAATCTTGATCTGGAAAGAACGATTAAAAGAGCTACCCATCCGAATCTACTTTTGGGTCAAAATATACAGAGTTCTGCCAGGCAAACCCAAAATATCCAGACTCAAGATGTTCAAAACCACAACGTCCAGACCCAAAACGTTCAGACCCAAAACGTCCAAAATCACAACGTCCAAAATGTTCAAAACCCTCACACTGTGAGTAAACCAATTAACCATGTGAACCCGTTCTTCCAGAATTATCCAAAACATGGACCCAATATGGAACGCAAGAAACTGACGTCATCTTCGTCCTCCATGGACTCGCTCCTCGACGAGTATGAAGACAATATCTCCACCACCCAATCCATCCACTATAACGTGCCCAGGGCCGGGTCCCGAGGCACTTCGTACGTCTCCACGGCTCGGTCCGGAGCCATTGGCCACCACCGGAGTGGCCCCATGTACCAGCACTCGCAATCCCGATTTGGCAGTGAGTCCAAAGCAGACGATTTCCCATCCACGTCACTTTCGCAATATGAGAAGAACCGCCAGAACAGTATCAGCGGCCGATCGCAAAAGTCGTCGGCCAGCGAACTCTATTCTTCGGTATCCAACTGGATGGAGCCCGGGCGCACTGCGCGCAATCTCACGCATTCCAAGTCCATTCAATCCTTGGCCACCAAAAAGAGTTTCCACCGTCACTCTAACTTCAACAACTCCAATCATTCCACCTCGCACAATTTACCCAACCACTCCACGTCACACAATTTAACCAACCACCCAAACCCAAACTCCAATTTGAATGAGACGTACCGTGAGATCTACCGGTCACTCACTCTGCACAATTTAAAGCATATTGTGGAGAATGAAGGCAAGGGCTTTGCGTTGAGCAAGAGTCCAAGTATGGTGGAAATGCGCGAGGGAGAAACCACCGAAAAAGAATTGAGGCGCGGCGTAGAGGGGCGTGGAGTGACGGACGTGAAGGGGCACGGGGCGGAGTTCAAAGGGCGCGGATTGCAAATGAGAGGGAGGAGTATGGCCGAGCTCCGCGACCCCTCGCTCAAGGGCGACGGGTTCAGAGGCCACGGGCTCAAAGACGATGGGCTCAAAGGTGATGGGCTTAGTCCAGCCCAAGTGTACAAGCTTTTGAGTGAGCGAGACGAGAAGCCAATGGGGTTGAGAAAGCTCTTTGGCTGGTGATGACAGAGAGTGGAGATTGAGATTGAGATAGAGGTTGAGGTAGAGTTTGGACGTTGAGGATAGAGGTTGAGGATAGAGGTTGAGATTGGACGTTGAGGATAGATATTGAGGTTAGACGTTGGGGTTGGATATTGAAGTTGGAGATTGGAGATGAGAGATGAGAGAAGGGTAAGAGAGGATCTGGTGACAGTGACAGGAATAGGACCCAGAGATGATAGAAACTGGACAGTGACTGGGAACAGGAGACTATAAGATTGAGTGTGAGATTGATGAGAGTGGAGAATACCTGACTACGAGACTAGTATGTTCGGACCCAGGACTATGAGGCAGTGACAGTGGCAGGACTTAGGCCATAGATCACAGGGACTTGGGCCCTTGCATCTGACCTAGGACCTGGGGACGACGACTGGTAACTGTGGACTATGAGATAAGATTTTAAGGTCTGGGACTTTAGGATCTAAACCCTGACTCTAGCGCGTGGGACTCTAGGACTGTGGGACTTTACGGCCTGGGTCTTTGAATTTGGAGATTGAAGATTCCTGTGAGACCTTTCTCTTTGAAAGAAGCAGACTTCAGGAACTACAAGAGACCTTTTTCTTTGAAAGAAATCTCCAGAAACTACAAGAAAACGATTTGATCTTGGCCCAAGAAGAAGCTGGCCGGAAATGACCGTCTAGTTTTCTTGATACACTATACTCGGGCCTGGAATTGGGCACTGGACTCTAGGATACTGAAATGAGGGACTACGACATGTGGTTCTACGACATGTGGTTCTAGGAAATGAGGGACTACAAAATGAGGGACTACAAAATGAGGGACTACAAAATGAGGGACTACAAAATGAGGGACTACGAGACTAGACTAGGTGGTGACTCTTATTAGCTACCTGGTCTTCTATCTCGACTTATTTGAAGACACAACCAGTTCTGTTTCTCTTGCAGTCTCCTTCAAATGATCATATATCATCTCCAACTAACAGTCACTCTGGGAAAATAACTTCATGGCCATCGCCGTATGTGGAAGAAGTGGCCTAATTGGCCATGAATTGACCTCACTGGAAATACTGGTGTAAACATTACTGGAAGAACTGTTCTAAAGACCATATCTGGACTATCTGGTCTACCTTATGTGAAAATGGTCTACTATACCTTCCTGGAAAGTGGTCTACAATACCTTATGTGGAGGAATGAGTGGTCTAAATTGACGGTATTGAAACCCCTGGACTATAAAGGTCACTTGATCTACTGGATAAAGGTCACTTGATCTACTGGATAAAGAGTCACTTGACCTACTGGATAAGTGGGGTGCTTTACTTGTGGAGGTTCACGTAGCCATTGACTATCTGAACTATTTAACTAGCACTGCATGGTTCTTGCATTCCGTCCATCAAAATCTATCTACCAGCAAGTGCTTGTCCACTTGATTACTGATTGGCTTGATTGGTTCGATTGACTTGGAAGATGGATGGATGGTTGAAATACATTTACTGTGCAATCAATATATGCATATTTATGGAACTCGGAAGATTAAGAAGAGAGAGGAGAGGAGAGGAGAGGAGAGAGAAAATACCATGGGTGACCTGGAATATGCCCTGTGTACGGGTATCTAAGAGTCTTTATAAGAGTGTCTATTGTCTCTTGCTGCACCTGAAAATGGATGCAAACACCCGTGCACCAGCCTATCCCAGGTCAAAAACACCCAACACCAAATCCTCTTTTTCGTAGATCAAACACTCTAATACTTGGAATATTTTAGAACATCACGTGCGTTAATCAAAGAAAATTGCCAGCTTTTTTTTTTTTGTTAGATCCACCACAGGCACATTCCGGTCTATAGAAGTATCATAGAGCCTACCCTGGCCAATCCTAACAATGGCCAGGCCATCATTGTACGAAGTATTATGGTGGTGGGGACACGAAGTTTGCATTGACCATCATAGCACTTTGTACTAGGATGAAAAACCTTATTGAGACTTTTTCGATGCCTCGTTCTCTCAAACTATAGAAGCCGATCTGGTTCCTCTCTTTGAGGAACCATCAACGAATACAAGTTTAGGCAACACACGTTATAAAGAACATAACACTTAACTTTGGATGACATGATCTTAGTGGATAGTATTACATTGACTGTTGTTTTTTTTTTTTGGTATAGCATCTAGTAATCCTTATAGTTGAGTTCTCAATAGGGGTTTAGATACTTCAAAAAATTCATATAAGCTACACCTTCAGTCATGCGATTAGATCAATTAGCATTCCATCTATGAGTCATGACTGTTCTAAGGTTTAGTAGGTAGTAAATCGTAATGTAGAGAATAGGTAATAATCTCGAGTGATGAGGTGTAGTATATGCCATAAAGAAGATATGATCATGACCACAAGGCTACTTCACCACTTCCAATATTTTGTACTCATCGGAAAGTTTGAAAAGAGGAAAAACTATATTCGTTTCTAGAGAGGCTGTCAAATACTCTATCCTAGAGACTAGAGACTATGACTAGAGACCATAAATTATAGACTATAGACTAGAATGTATATAACAGCATGTATAGATGTATAGGCTAGAGGCTATTGTCAATACAGGGAGTCAAGTACTACGTAGTGTGTTGTATACAGGCCAGTGTTGTACTATGTGCAGGTCACAGGCGAGTGGATAACTATCAAATGTGTCCGCGCCCCATCTTAAGACTTTGGGCTTACAAGGTACAACTAACATATCCCTGTAAAATAATATATACTAAAAAATAAGTTGAAAGCTATAGATGTATAGACTAGAGTGCATATAATAGACTTATAGACTATAGACTATTTACTAGAGTCTTTGGATCAGTGATTACTACTCAAGTGTTACTTCACTCTCTCACTATAGTATGGATCAGCACACCACTATTAGTACTCACTATTTGGTCAACTGTTTAGACTAGCAGGTTAAATCTGAGTGAAAGCCTAATTTTAGACACCTCCTCCAAAAAGAAGATTATTATTTAATCTATGGCCGTGGGGCGGTATAAGTTATTGAGCCATGAAATTCCAGATTTAACTGTAGCTTACAGTGACAGTGACAGTGACAGTAGTGACAGGAGTGTATCTATATTATATACAAGCTGGCAGAACCTACAATTGAGGGGCGCCAGGCACGGGGTTGCCGTTTGCGTCGACCAAGCCTTGTTGCATCAACATCAACTGCTCGTTTCCGGCAGACTCAAACTGTAAGCCACAACCCAAACGGGAAGTGTTTTTGGAGTGGTCGATTTCTCCGGAGAATAAAATGGAAACCGTTGGCAATATTCTCTTTTCCATGAACACACCCACCTTACCCAAGGTGTCCAATTGACCACGGAACACCGATTGTCTGTACTCGTACTTGGCACCGATGGTGGTTTGGCCCTCAACCACGGGCTCGTAGCCAATAGGAGTGCCCATCAAGGAATCAGTAATGGGTTTGACGGAGGCCACCAATTGTGTTTCCAATCCGGCCTCCACCTTATCGGTGACCTTTCTCCAGAAAGTACCCACCAAAGCACCTTGGGCCTGCAACTGCGCGGTGGCAATCCAGTTTCCGTTGTTGTAGCGGGCAAAGTAGTTGACGGCCGAGTCAGGAGGAAGAGACATGGCTTGTCTGGAGTACATGGCCTCCAAACCAACGGCCAATTTAGGCGACAACGACTGCAAGAGCGAAGCCACAGCAACACCCGAAAAACCGCCGTTCAAAAGCGAAGGGTTCAAGGTCTTGAGGTTGACGGAGAAATCATTGGCCTGGTAGTCTTGTTCCCATTGGCACATGGCAGGTTGGCCATTGGCAATCTGTAATGTGAGTTTGGAGATGTTATGGGCATCCCAACCATAGTTGACCTTACCACTGAACGAAAGGTCGTTGTCCACGTTTCCCTGCACAAAGAAGTCCTCCACAGCGTACAAAGCGCTGAAAGCATAAGGAGGCAAGGCATTGGAGCCAATGGACAAGGTGTGCGAGGTCTGGAAGGCCGGGTTAAGCGAAAAGGCCTTGTTAAGGTCAGCACGGAGACCAGTGAAGAAGTATTGGATCAAAAACACATCGCGAGTGACCTCCTTGGTGAGGCCCTCGATGGTGCCCGGGTTGGTCAAGCCCAACGACTTGCGGTGTTCGGAAATGTTGATGTACACATCGTTCAAGTACGAGAACACTGGGTTGGACGACCACAAGCCGTTTTGTTTCGGCATCTCGGGCGCAAGGTTAGGGAGCGTCGGAATCGTCACCTTGGAGAGGTCCAAGGATTGTGGAGCTTGGGCCATATTTATATTGGAGGTGGGGGAAAGCAGCAAAGTAGTGAGTTGACCGGTGAGAATTTTTCGTGGGCCATGTTTTACGCTCCCGCGCGCTGCTGCTTAGTCGGCCCGCGTAATCGTCAGTCTACCAACCACTAACTGAAGTAGTGGGTGTAGTACAGTATTGTAGGGTAGAATAGTATTTTGCACTTCAGTATGGCATTTTAATATGGAATTTTATAATGTGTAGTGGGAATTGATGGTACTTTATATAGTGGTCTGGTTTTTGGGGGGATTGTGGGGTGTTGGTATTTGTCTATAGCTGACATTTATAGTGGTAGACTGCGAACTGAGAGAGACAGACTGTAGTAAATATAAGTATAATAGACCAAAGCATTTTTTTTTATGGAGTGAGTAGTATACAGTCCAAGACCACCATAGTTCTACTCAATACAAACTTAACTTACTATAATTTGGTACTACCTATTAATATTCCTTACTACCTGCACCTATACTCCTTTATATTGCCCATATAAAAATAAATACCATATGTTATGAAATATCCTTATCTTATATGAGATAAAATAAAGAGCTAGAATAAAGGGATATCTATTTTACAAAATATATGATATCAAGTATATGAGATAATATGATATACGATATTCTGCATACGATACAGTGTTTTTCAAAACTATTCAAACCAGCTTGTCAAAATGGTTCAAACTAAGAAGACAGAATGGTTCAAACCAGCGCGGCAAAACGATTCAAACCATACTAACAAAATTAAACAAACCAATGATTCAAAAAGTTTCGTATCCCTTCTTCACAGTCTTTTAAACCAAAATAGCGTAATGTTTTTCACACCAACTTTCATTTATTGAAGAAACTAAGTATTCTGAAATCTTAAATCTGGAGGGTTGTCTCATATGTACTATATTTAAGAGTCTTGCTGTATCACATTTAAGAGTCTTACTGTATCACATTTAGGAATCTTGCTGTATCACATTTAGGAATCTTGCTGTATCAAATTTAAGAGTCTTGCTGTATCAAATTTAAGAGTCTTGCTGTATCAAATTTAAGAGTCTTGCTGTATCACATTTAGGAATCTTGCAGTATCAACCAAGGGTCAAAACGGAACGGACTGAACATGAACTGATTTCCTCATTTTTCTATCCTGTATACCTCAACTTGTTTATTTGGTTTGAAAGACTGTGTGAAGGGGTGAGAAACATTTTGAATTATTGGTTTGAATCGTTTTGCCTCGCTGGTATGAACCATTCTGGCTTCTTGGTTCGAAACTTTTTGTCGCGCTAGTTTGAAACATTTTGTCGCACTGGTTTGAATAGTTTTGAATAACACTGTAATTCAAAAAGTTTCGTACACTCCTAACCAGTTGTTATATACAGGATAACAAGGAAACCAGTTCATGTTCAGTCCGTTCTGTTTTGACCCTTGATTGGTACTGCAAGACTCCCAAATGTAGTACATATGAGGCAATCGTCCAGATTTAAGATTTCTGAATATTGAATTCTAATGAAAGTTGGTGTGAAACATTATGCCATTTGGTTTGAAAGACTGTGCGAAGGGGTACGAAACTCTTTGAATTATTGGTTTGTTTAATTTTGTTAGTGTGGCTTGAACCATTTTGACGCGCTGGTGAATAGTTTTGAAACACTGTATATATATATATATGCACTGAAACTGCGAACTGAGTGAGACTAAGAGTGAGACTGCGAACTGAGTGAGAAATATTTAAAACATCGAATCTTTAAAACATATTCTAGATCCTTTCAATATTTTGAACGTTTATTCATGGATACTGGCCATAATCCAAATACTTATATACTTAAAAAATTGTTATGTTCTTTTAATACATTTATGCCTAAACTCTTATATTCGTTGATGGTTCCTCAAAGAGAGGAACCGAGGTGGTTTATATAACTTTGAGAGACACGTGGAACCGAAAAACTCTCCACCAGAACAATGGTAGGGATTGTTCTGGAATATTCGAAAGGGGCCATCTATGTACGAAGTGCTCTGATGGCCAAACGCCATATCACCATTGTAACAATCGGACTGAGAGGCTTCATAATACCTTCATAGGCAGGGCCCTGCCTATGGTGGATCTAACAGTATATGTTATTTAGTATATGTTATTTAGTATATGTTATTTAGTATATGTTATTTAGTATATGTTAGCAACTCTACCGAGAATACGTCCTCCATAATCATGCATTAAGGTATTTTTATTAGTTGATGATTCCTCAAAACGAGGGAATCCGGCTATTTAAGTAATTGGTGATGGAGTTGATATATCCAGCTGGTTGCTTCTAAGTCCTTGCGGGAAAACTCTTCACATTCTATCTTGGTACCTGGTTTATATCATTCTACTCTGGCGTTTCTACCATGCTGACTAAGGAGATGGCGTTATAGAATTACATTGTTAGATAAGACAGTATAGGCTTCATAATACCTCTCTGGGTAGTGTCTATAGCGGATCTAACTGGTTAGATAGTATATTATATTTAGTGTTAGACCCAAGATGGGTGGAATACAACTCATATAGGGATGAGCTCACATGCCTACTTAATCTCCGAATCGGCTGTCTTTACTACACCCCTTTTAACTCGCCGTTTCTACGGATTGCTCCTCTGCAGAGTATTTAAGTGCGACCTATTCATCTTCCTGAGCAATCATTAGCAAATATAGTTTCGATTAGCCATAAATGAACTAAAGAACATAACATTATATTAATTATTTACACTATATCAATTGATATTAAGTATGGGATATCATCATATCTTTGTATATAACAATTAATAGTGAGTGAGAGCAACATCTATAGTAGGTTTTCTACACATAATTTTAGAAACTATATTATGATGTATTATGATATTTTATGGCATTAAAAGACATTTAGGGACAATGTAGGTATTGAAAATATAATTGTTTATGATATTAAAAGACTGCTTTCTTCTGATCTGGTTTTGGATCTGGTTCTGGTTCTGATTCTGCTTGATCCAGTATTGTTACTGAATGATTGAGTAACCATGGAAGAGTCTTCAATCACTTGAATCATTGGCTCTTGACGATCTGACTGTTGGAATGTCTGTCTTTGTTTGTTTGTTGTCTGTCTTTTGTCTGTCTTTGTTTGTTTGTTGTTTGTTGTCTGTCTTTTGTCTGTCTTGTATGACGAAGATCAGTACATTTAACATCGAAACAATAAAAGAAAAAATATTAATGTGTCACTGATTAGCACTTCTGGAACTGGCTGATTTGTATGAACTATAATATTTCTATGACTTATTTATTAACATTAGAGCTTGAAATTACGCTTTTTATGACATTAAACTATGGCTTATAGTATTACATAAATTGACTCTCCACAATAATTTAGAACATATATTATTCAGCAAATCAGTTCAAATCCACATGTTACCTTTCAAATAGTCATAAGAGTCATTGAATTGGGACTTTATGACTTTATGACTTTTATGACTTTATGACTTTTATGATCTTTACCAAACTAGAAATCTATAAGAAATTCTTATTACACTTATGCATTAAATCATTAGAATTAAATTGCGACAATAGCTGGCGTACTCACTATATCTCTCACTTGACCCTAAATTTGACGTCTTTTAAAAAGTTGAGCAATCACCCTACTCACCCAACTCATTTATGTACTTATACCCATGCAAAATGGCTCAACATGTCCATCCTAACGCGTGTGTCTTTTTAAATATACTTTGATGTTCCTGAGATACTCTCCCATAGGTTGAAGCCATTCCACAAGCCATCATATACTACAGGCTACACTATAGGATACACTACAGGATACACTACAGGATACACTACAGGATACACTACAGGATACACTACAGGATACACTACAGGCTACAAGAAGGGTGAGTTCAGAGACTAATTTGAAGAGCTGGTCCACGGTGGGGATGGTCTGGGGTGAAAATACCTTGAGGAATGTCACATGGGTATTAATCTTTGTAAACTTTTGATAGAGTTCGGTGAAGAAGGACGGCCACGGCATGAAGAACCCGTATGTTTGATATAGAGTCATTTGCGTGAATGATACACCCTAAAACCCTCTACCAACTGAAATAAATTAAAAGGGACTTCTATTATGTCCATGGAAATTGTTTAAAACTTAAAAAAAAACAGAAATTGGGGGCTCTTCGACTTTGTAATCGTTCGAAATTTGTTGGGTTTGAGAGTAGTGCGAAAAAGTCTTCAACCAAACTTCGAAACTTCCACGGATATAGTAGCTCCCTATTAGACATTCAAACTGCAGTTATATAGAGTCCAGGAGTATCTACACTCTATTAAGTGACACAGACAGTCTATTGGAAGGTATAAAGTCCCTAAAAATGGGACTTTATGGGGAATGATTGAAGTAAGTTGATGACAAATTAGATCCAAAGAGACCTAAGTGGTTGTACTGGGTTACTAGTTTGTAATGAATTGTCATAGAAGCCTAACCCTATACATCGAGTTATTAAAAGGTCTAATCCAATGCTCTTTTCATTGATATAGTACTACAAGTACCTGTTTATGTTTCCAGATTTCAGCCAGATTATTTTAGTACAGTTAGGTCTAAGGTAGTTTAGTCTCTCAATTGAAAGTCCCTAGATGGATTTTTCCAGACGCACTACCAGTTTGAATCCTGCACCCAAACCCGCTCTATCTGCACTGGCTCACAACGTCTCTCTTACACTTGGCGCCAAGGGCCCTTCAAACATCTTGCGTTAGCGCACGGCTAAACTACAGGCTACACTATAGTATACACTATAGTCTACACTACAGGCTAAACTACAGGATACATTATAGTCTACAATACAGGATACAACACAGGATACACTACAGGCTACACTATAGTCTACACTACAGGATACACTATAGGCTGAACTACAGGCTACACTATAGTCTACACTACAGGCTACACTACAGGCTACACTACAGGCTACACTATAGTCTACACTACAGGCTACACTATAGTCTACACTACAGTATACATTATAGGCTAAACTACAGGCTACACTATAGTATACACTATAGTCTACACTACAGGCTACACTATAGTATACACTATAGTCTACACTACAGGCTACACTATAGTATACACTATAGTCTACACTATAGTCTACAATACAGGCTACAATACAGGCTACACTATAGTCTACACTACAGGCTACAATACAGGCTACACTATAGTCTACACTACAGGCTACACTATAGTCTACACTACAGGCTACACTATAGGCTAAACTACAGGCTACACTATAGGCTAAACTACAGGCTACACTACAGTATACACTATAGTCTACACTACAGGCTACACTATAGTCTACACTACAGTATACATTATAGGCTAAACTACAGGCTACACTATAGTATACACTATAGTCTACACTACAGGCTACACTACAGGCTACACTACAGGATACATTATAGTCTACAATACAGGCTACAATATAGGATACATTATAGGATACATTATAGGCTACAATACAGGCTACATTACAGGCTACACTACAGGCTACACTATAGTCTACACTACAGGCTATCATGCTGAGAATGAACAATGACTGATCATTCCAAAGAAGGATAGAGCACTCAGAAAGTATAAAGTGTGTTATTTTCTCTTTGGTGATTCTTGGTGAGGGTTCCGTTCCAGCATAATATCCGTATGTGTGGTGAAGATTCAGCTTCAGTTCAGCATTATATCTTTATGTTGAATTTTTAGCAGAGTTCAGAAACTATATAAGATGAAACTCTGGCCCCAAATCCTAGTTTTTAATCTAATCAGAATATTGTCTGTGAGAATACATCAAGATGTCCTCTGCTCCCAGACCCACCAGAAACAGCTCTCGAGTAACTCCTCAAGTATTTACCTATCTTGATGAGACTATGAACTTTATGAATGACTGTCAATACGTAACTCTGAACTGTTCTCCTTTGGTTATTGAAAAGACCTCCGGATGTACCTACTATCAAGGTTTAATTGGAGTTAAGTAAACTAAATAACAGTATCCTGCATATAACGGATCGAATCGAGTAGGTCTGATAATTGAAGTGATTTAAATTAGTATCTTTTGTAGTCTTCAGAAGGACAAGTTTTTTTTTTTTTTTTAATTACTGTTCCATGTATCACTACCAATCAGTGAAAACAACTCACCCTAACTCACCCGAGATTTTGCCGACCTTACACTTTGTCTAAAATGTTATTCAATAGTGATGATCTACATCTGACGTCATACCTGCACACAATGCACTATACTAGTGAATAAGACATCATCAGTGCACTAGACTAATGAATCAAAACTTTGGATAGAACACTTCTTCTACCTTCATTTGATCCTGCATACTAGCCACAATACTAACTCATTATAAATTCCACTCATATCCAAACTTTTGCTTTTTAAATATCTTGTAGCTTACCTCTTCACTAAGTACATAGCAAGAGAGAGGAGCCTAAGCGCATATATTACATGCAGGACATGAGAACCAGGTAGATCCCAGTCCACCCACCACCACCTTAACCACTCCACTAAGATTTACCACCAAATACTAATATTATTGTGAATGGTTCTATGATGTCATTGATTGATCAGAGTAGTCATGTACTAGTCATGTACCGATCCTGCATACTAACCGTCTAAGATTGTATACCTTACTGTGTACTGATTAACCACTGGTTAATATGGTGGAGGATTCGCGGTGGACTGGATAAGCGGTGGAGGATGTGAGGTCAGGAAGAGCGACGTAAGTGCATACTGGCGAGCGGGCGTATATGCAGGATACACAAAATACTGATCAATTCCAGTTTTTCCACTTCTTTTTTTTCTTTCAAAGGGTAATCTTGGGGTTGGAAAAGGGCATATTTTATACAGCCATCCTTTTTCCCGAGTTTCCTACCATTCTTGGGGCCATTGGGCTGGGTTGCTGTGCACGGAGAACCGGAGTCCGGTCAGGTGATGAAGTCGCACGGAAAACCCACTTAGTCTTTAAAAACCCACTTAGCCTCTTCACCACCAGGCAAACCACTTAACAAAACACATCAATTGTTCAAGCCACGTGATCTGTATACGTGAAGCAAAGTGAAACAGCTGGAATAACTGAACAACTGAACAACTGAACAACTGAACAACTGAACAACTGAACAACTGGAACAACTTGATACTACTTAACCGTCCTGAAGCAAAGGTGAAACAAAGGTGAAACAAAGGTGAAACGTCCTGAACCACCTGAAACAAACTTGAAACAAACCTGAAACAGATCATCAACTCATTTTAACTCAAATATGCCGTCTTTGGTTAATGGCACTACTGGGGTCACCCTCTATGCCCCCGATAAGCCCTCCATGAACCTCACCATCAACTTCTACTCCAACTTGGCCGGCTTCAAGGTGGCCAAGGAAGAAGCCAAGCATGCGGTATTGTGTCTGGGCGATGGTTCCTTGGCTATTCATATTTATGTGTCGGAAAAAGCCAGAACTGGAGAGCAAATCTCAACCTTGATCAAGAAATGGAAGACCGAGGCTGTGACCCACGACTGGAGGGCGCTTGGCAGCCACGTGACCGTGGCCGTTTCCAAGCTAAACCCCTTGATTTCCGCTTTCAAGGCGGCGGATTTGCCAGTGCAGATCTATCCCGACGAATTATACCCTTCGGAGGCATACACTGTAGATCCGTTGGGCCAGATCGTGGGTTTTACGGTGTCAAAGAACTTGATCTCGCTCAATCCTAAGGTGGAGAAGATGGAAACCCACGTTTTCTCTCTGCAGGTCATGTCAGCAGCAGTGTCGGAAATCTCGGTGGCCGAATCGACCAATCAGAGTGCACGGAACATTGCTGTTATGACGTCCGGTGGTGATGCTCCTGGAATGAATGCCTGTGTGCGTGCTGTGGTTCGTGCTGCTATTTACCGTGGATGTAAGGCCTTTGCAGTGATGGAAGGCTATGAAGGTTTGGTACGTGGAGGCCCAGAATACATCAAGCAAATGTCGTGGCAGGCTGTGGAAGGCTTCCTTTCCGAGGGTGGTACCAATATCGGCACGGCCAGATGTATGGCGTTCAAGGAGCGTGCAGGCCGCTTGAAAGGGTGCAAGCACATGATCGATGCTGGAATCGATGCTCTTATTGTGTGTGGAGGAGACGGGTCGCTTACGGGTGCCGATTTGTTCCGGTCCGAATGGCCTTCTTTGATCGAAGAACTCCGGAGAAATGGAGATATCTCCACCGACCAATACAACAGACACAAGCACTTGAATATTTGTGGTACCGTGGGATCCATCGATAACGATATGGCCACGACCGATGCTACCATTGGAGCATATTCTTCATTGGACAGAATCTGTCAGGCCATCGACTACATTGATGCCACGGCCAATTCCCATTCCAGAGCCTTTGTGGTGGAGGTCATGGGAAGACACTGTGGATGGTTGGCCCTCATGGCAGGCATTGCATGCAGTGCGGACTATATTTTGATTCCCGAGAAGCCTTCGTCCAAGAAGGAGTGGGAGAACCATATGTGCAACATTGTGTCGAAGCACCGGGCCAAGGGAAAGAGAAAGACCATTGTGATTGTGGCTGAAGGAGCTATTACCAGTGAGTTGGACCCCATTTCTGCCAATGATGTGAAAAAGGCTTTGGTCGACAGATTGGGCTTGGACACCAGGGTCACCACATTAGGGCACGTGCAGAGAGGAGGTACTGCCGTTGCGTTCGACCGGATCTTGGCCACCATGCAGGGAGTGGAAGCCGTCAAGGCCGTTTTGGAGTCTACCCCCGAAACACCCTCTCCTTTGATCGGTATTGAAGAGAACAAGATTGTCCGCTTATCGTTGGTGGACGCAGTAAGGATCACCAAGTCGGTGGCTGAGGCCATTGAGGCCCAGGATTTCGATAAGGCCATGAAGTTGAGAGATACAGACTTCAGTGAGTTCTTGACCAACTTTATGGCCATGAACTCGGCCAACCACGAAAAACCTGCACTTCCAATCGAGAAGAGAAAGAGAATCGCCATTATCAATGTGGGAGCTCCTGCTGGAGGTATGAACAGTGCCATGTACGCCATGGCCACATACTGCATGTCGCAAGGTCACATGCCCTACGCCATCCACAACGGGTTTTCTGGCTTGGCTCGTCACGAGTCCGTGTGCTCTGTGGACTGGTTGACCATTGAAGGGTATATGTCCTTGGGGGGATGTGAGATTGGTACCAACAGAGCCACGCCCGAAGGTACGGATCTTGGTATGATCGCATACTACTTTGAGAAGTACCAATTCGATGGGTTGATCATGGTGGGAGGCTTTGAAGCGTTTGAATCGTTGCATCAATTGGAGCGTGCCCGGGCCATGTACCCCAGTTTCCGTATTCCCATGGTGTTGATTCCAGCCACCATCTCCAATAATGTTCCTGGAACAGACTACTCGTTGGGTGCAGACACTTGCTTGAACTCGCTCATGGATTACTGTGACATTGTCAAGCAATCGGCCAGTGCCACGAGAAACAGGGCATTTGTCATTGAAGTCCAAGGAGGCAATTCGGGATACATTGCTACATATGCTTCGTTGGCATGCGGGGCTCAAGCGTCTTATGTTCCCGAAGAAGGCATTGATTTGGCCCAATTGGACATGGACATTAAGTCTATGACCGAGCTGTTTGCCCATTCGTCCAGAGACTTGACCAAAAGCGGAAGGCTCATCTTGAAGACTACGAATGCGTCCAAAGTCTTGACCACGCAGGTGTTGGCCGATATCATGAAGGAGGAGTCCAACTATGAGTTTGACGTTAAGACCGCTATACCCGGTCACGTGCAGCAGGGCCGCAAACCTTCACCCATTGACCGGACCAGAGCGTGTCGTTTTGCTATCAAGGCAGTTCAGTTCGTGGAGGATATGAGCGATAAGATCCTGCAGTACAGGGACAAGGCCGACTACAATACCGAGGACAAGGGCTGTTCGGAGAGTGCGGCTGTTTTGGGAGTCAAGTCGTCGCATTTGAAGTTCACGTCGATCCGCAGATTGTACGACTTCGAGACGGAGGTGGGTAAGAGAATGCCCAAGAACATTTCATGGGCCGCAGCCAGAGCCATGAGCGATCAATTGGTGGGAAGATGCAGGCTTGCCCAATAAGCAAGGGTCAGAGCCGGAGATTTATCAAGAGCGGAGCCGGAGTTTTCAAGAGTCAGAGTCGGAGATTTATTAAGAGCCAGACTCGGAGATTTATTAAGAGCCAGAGTCGGAGATTTATTAAGAGAAGTGTCATAGAATCGTCATCTATTGAAGATAGACAATATGAAGTTAGTAAAGGTAGTATTGATCAAGGCACATCTGTATAAAGATAGTAGGCAAGGTAGAATGAAGAAAGCATTGAAGGGGGAAGTATTGGAGATAATCAAGATGCTATTGGGGCTAGAACGGCAGTCAAGAAGTCATCAGAAGTCACCAGAATTCAGAAGTCGTCAACAGTCAAAAGTCAAAAGTCTCGTATAGGTAGATATAAATAGTTTTGAGCAGGTAGAAACAGTTCAGTTGTAGGACTATTATAAATAGTCATGAAACCGATATAAAGTTGTTTGAACAGTAATGAAAGGTTATGGAATATTTTTGAGCTAGTTGGAAGACGTAATAGAGAGTCATAATCTGTTAGAACAGTTCATATTGTTCAAATTGTTCATGTTGTTAGTACTGTTCACATAGTTCATATTGTTAGTATTGTTCATATCCTTAGTATTGTTATTACTGCTGGAGAGAGGGTTTCAAACACAGTTGATTTTATTGAAGACAGCATTGGGAATGGGAATGAAGGCGGTAATCATGATCAAGACATTGAAAATTATGATGATAATCAAAGATCCTGATATATTTGAGGCTATTATTCAGATAGCATGTGGAAGTTATAAATATTAGTTTGAACAATATGTTAATGCTTGAGACAGCATAAGGAGAATTTGAGATGGCATGAGGACTGGGGGATATTATTGAAGAAATATCATTGGAGGTCATTGAAGGTCATTGAAGGTCATTGAAGGTCATTGGAGGTCATTGGAGGTCATTAGAGATCATTGAAGATCATTGAAGACCATTGGAGGTCATTAGAGATCATTGGAGACCATTGGAGACCATTGGAAATAATCGTTCAAAGTAATTGGAGATCATTCAAAATCATCAGTAAAAGTCAATTGGAAGCATTGAGAATATGATTGAGAAATTGTGGTGATGACTGATGACTGATGAGTGTAGTTGATAAGGGAAGTGTGGAGCGATGGCTATGTGTCGAACGACCGCGACCTCACGTTACCTCAGGCCCACATACTGTTCCACCAACCTCACCAGATCCAGCACCTCCTTCCAGATTCGGAAATCCAATACCAAATCTTATCACTTATTAAATTTTATGATCTGATTGGGTACTTTGTTTCGTATCTCTGAATCCTGAAGTTGTGTCTGTTCGGTTCAACTCTTCTGGTCTGTGTGATGGATGTTTCAGCTGCACGTCAGCAAAATGACGGTATGTTTTTAGTTCCATTCTCAATTTCCATTTAAAGTTCTTCACGTTCCCATTTGAAGTCCTTCACGTTCCCAGGCGTTCAAACATCTAACTTTAGAAATAGTCAGAGATTTCGGGACGTGCACGCACCAAGAGTTCGGCCCTCTTAAGGACCGTGCTATGGCTCATACCAACCACGTTCTCGCTCAGGCCAAAACCTCTAGTGCTTTTGACCAGCGCCACTTGAAGGACGGCATACGCCACGTGTTTCGGGCAATGCAGAATGCTGATCGGCGGCTCCACCGCACAGAGTTCCGCTTCCAGGGTCCTCCTATTCCTGCCAATAAGACACCTGTTTCCAAAAATAGGGAAATTGCAAAAGAAACTCAAAACGATCAAAAAGGTCAAGGAGGAGAAGCAAGTCACGGAATATTGGGAGGTCTGGTTCACATCTCGAACCAAACCGATACATCCGTACACCTTGATGAATCTGTCAATGGCAAGCATGTACATATGCAGAATCTTTCAGGTGTCACAATCGTGGGCCACTCCCGGCCTGCATCCATGAGTCTTTCTGGAGGGACTTCCATAAGTCTCAATGTCGCCAGCGACGGTCCTATTATGGTCCAGAACGTCCTGCACCTGGTACTCTTGGTCAGGTGTCACCAGCTCCGCATGCACGGGTGTACAGATTGTGTAATTTTTGCCGAATTGCCAAATAAGCGTATTGTTCTTGAGCATTGCCGCAGACTACATATGGGGGGTATTCTGGAAACGCACTTATCGGCGGGGAATTTTTTCGTCGACGATTTTGATTGGCCTTCCAACGCACCCAACCCGCATTATTCCACCATCACTTCTGATAAGCTTTTGAGCTCAAAAAGGGTTGATAAGATGAATGCAGAAGATTTCCACGAATTGCGGGGTTCGTTTGAAGGGGTATGAGAAGTGTACGATTGGACAATTGGACAACGTGGACAAATTGTGAGAATTGAACAATCGGACAGAAATTAACAAAACGGGTAAATTGGATAAAATGGAAAAATGGACAATTGGTCAGAATCAGACAATTGGTCAAAGTCAGTCTCAAGGAGTCTATAAGATCAGGTCCATATCCAATGGTCAAGGAGTATGTGTGTAGAGGTTCAAAAATGGACAAAAGGGGAGCCTAAAATATGAGACCAAGATTTGACCAAAAATGACCAAATAGTTCAACTGTATCCAAGAAGAGAACAGAACGTGACCCTGCCATCCATGAAACGTGGCCTGAAATGTGACCCACCGAAGACACATGTGGCCAGAGCATGGCCCAAATGGGAAACTATTGTGGCAAAAAAAGGTAAAAATTACCAAAAGTGCCATAAGAAGGGACCAAAAATTCCCCAGAAATTGGTTTCTTCAACCAACGATATCAGTAGAATAATAGCCAGTAAGACGAAATCACGAGTTTCAAGTAATTTCAAAAAAAAAGCCTAATATGGTCTAATATGGCCCAAATTGGCTGGATCAGACCCAAAATGACCCTCAATTTCCTAATATAGACCCCAATAGTGATCGTCCCAAAAGGGAATGCCAAGGGAATACCAAAAAGGCAAGTATATCATAATCTTACCAAGGCCAAGAAAAAGGACAAGAAATAGGCCAAGAAATAGTCAAAGGCAAATTAAATAAAAAATAAAAAAAAAATAAATAAATAAAGCCAGAGCAATGACCAAGGAAATGGCAGATGGAGATGGCAAAAGGAAAGGCAGATCTCCTCGCTCAGCTAACCCCGATGACCCATGGCAGGTCCCATATTTACAAAGTGAGCAGAAAAAAAAAGACGCCAATACAGCGGGTGGCAAGGGCTTTATATATAGCCAAATGAATTTTGGGACACAAAGAGCCAGTGTTTCAGGTTCGTTTGTGATACATCAACAGTGCACATCGCCGTATCGAGAAGAGGCAACGCTGCAAATGTAGTGGTCTATTGTTTCAATGTGGACCGCGTCGCAATTCGCTGCATCATAAGTCTAATTCTACCCGAAAGTCACCTTATTTTTGAGGCGAAACGCCGCCAAAACACAGAGGAGAAAGCCTGCCGAATTAGGAAACCGGACACGTGATGAAATCTCCAGATCGGTTTCATGTTCATACGGTTGGATGGACCCGATGCAGAATATGTTGTGTATTCTGGAGTGTAAAGTATGGCAGCCATTAGTATGGCATATGCGCGATTATGTGGGTGGATGCAAGTGTGCGCGGGCAACGATATGCCGCGATTCTGTCGTGCTTCTGCCGCGATTCTACCATGATTAACCGCGAATAACCGTCTCTAGCCGCCAGTATCCGCCACTAACCGCCGCTAACCCCCACTTCCCGCGACTACCATTTTTGCGCCATGCATATGCCTCTAACTCACCTTTGCAGCTGCTCGTAATTGATGGTCTCATTCTTCTGCTATATAAAGACGCCGTCTGCTGTCCTCTCTCTCGTTATTTTTTCTCCATTCATCTCTCATGGCTCCTATCATCACTAGACCTAACTCCGAGACCAGTTTGCCCTCGGTCCCCAAGAAGTACATTCCTCTTGGCGAGTACCTCTTCTTGAGGGTGGCTCAGGCCAATCCCAAACTCAAGTCCATCTTCGGCATTCCCGGGGACTTCAACTTGGCTCTCCTTGAGCATTTGTACACCGAGAGTGTCAGTAGCAAAATGGATTTTTTGGGAATTTGCAACGAGCTCAACGCTGCGTATGCCGCGGATGGCTACGCCAAGGTCATTGGCGGATTGAGCGTCTTGATCACCACCTTTGGTGTAGGCGAGCTTTCGGCCATCAACGGAATTGCTGGTTCTTTTGCTGAATATGCCCCTGTTTTACACATTGTCGGCACTACCTCCACTCAACAGCAGCAACAGGCTAACAATGCATCCCCCGAGGATATCGTGAACATTCATCACTTGGTGCAGAACAAGGATAGCTTGAAGCCACCTTTGCATGATGTGTACAAGAAGACCGCCGAGGCCTACTCCGTGGTGCTCGAGTCCTTGGACACTAACATCGTGGCCAACTTGGAGAAGATCGATCGTGTGCTTACCACAATCATCCAGGAGAGCAGGCCGGGCTACTTGTATGTGCCTCTGGATATCACCAACATCCAGGTTCCTGCCGAGAGGTTGAATGAGCCACTCTACTTCTCGGAGTTGAACAATGTGTCGTTGTTGCAGGCAGTGTCCCTGCGTATTTTGAATCACCTCTACAAGGCACACACGCCTTCGGTGATTGGTGACATCATGCTCAAACGGTTCCATGTGCAGGGCACCTTCGACCATTTTACAAAGTGTTTGCCCTCCAACTTTGTCAAGCTCTTCAACAGTATCGAGGGAAGAGTGGTGGACGAAGACTTGCCCAATTTCTTGGGTAACTACGGAGGAAAGTTGTCGTGTGGCGACAATACTAGGCAAAGAGTGGAGCAGGAGACCGACTGCTTGATTGTGTTTGGGTTCATGGAATCGGAAAACAACTCTGGAGGAGGCTCACGTGACCTCAGCAACATCGAAAACACCATTTTCGTGCATCCCGACTACGTGAGGTTCAACCACCAATATGTTATGATCAAAGACCCCGAAACTGGCTTTCGCCAATTCTCCTTGGGCGACTTGATGTCGCAAATCCTCCATGACTACAACGAGCAGGATTTCGAGACCGATATCTCCGTCAACAACATCGGGGCCAGATCCCAGATGATTCCCCTCTCGTCTTACGACGACAAGGATACGGCCCTGCACGTGATCACGCAGAACAAGTTGATTGATTTCTTCGCTGACTACTTGCAGCCCAAGGACATTTTCGTGGTGGAGACCACGAGTTTCCTCTTTGGTGTGCCCGACATCAAATTCCCGTCGGGCGTTGACTTCTACAGTCAACACTTTTACGGGTCCATTGGGTGGGCCTTGCCCGCTACGCTTGGTGTATGCAGGGCTGAGAGAGATTTGGGCACCAACAGAAGAATCATCTTGGTGCAAGGCGACGGGTCGGCGCAGATGACGGTGCAGGAGCTTTCGTCGTTCATCCGCCACGATATCAAGGCCCCCGAAATATTTCTCCTCAACAACGACGGCTACACTGTGGAGAGATTCATCAAAGGCCCCACCAGATCCTACAACGATATTCAGGGCACTTGGGACTGGGGCAAGTTATTTGAGGTGTTTGGTGACAAGTATTTGAGCAAGCACGAAAGAATGCATATCAACGTGATGGAAGACTTGGACTTTGTTGCCCAATTGAAGCCCACCAACAAGCTCCGGTTCATGGACTTGAAGTTACAGAAGATGGACGGACCCCGGCGCCTCAACCAAATGATGCCTCAGAAGTAAGAGGCTTCAATACTCTGATTCGTCTCATTATTTTGCATTTCATTTCAAACTCTGGGTTCATTAGGGAACTGATACGCTGGTTTCAATTCGTTTTGCGGACTTCTTTTTTGGATCAACATTGCCTTCAATACACTGTTGTTTCTTTCAACAACAAAAGCATTATGTAGGGTTCGGAAATAAGCTTTCTCAACCAGTGGTGTGCGGGGCCTAATTTGGATTAAGCGCATTTGCAGCCATCCCCTAAAAGTATAAAAGGGGCGCTCACCGCTCCTAGGTTGGGTTCTATTTCCAACCACTTTTTTTTCCATTCCCCTACTCTCCCACTTCTGCCACTCCGTTCATTTTCCCCATTCTCTTCACTCCTCTCTCCAGTCAGAAAATGTATAATTCCATTTTCTAGGGGCATCAAGGGGTACGATGACAAGGTTCTAGAACATGTTAGCGGCTAAATATCCCCTATTCCAACAATTTGGTTTTAGTGGTTGAATAGCGACCCAGTGAGAACATACGAAAGACTGAAAATAAAATAGTGATTCAGTTTTATAAAATGTCTAAAAAGGCTGCAGTGACTTATTTTGACTAATCGGACTAAAAATTCTATTCAGGCTAAAAAAAATCTAATGTGGGTAGAAAGTCCAAAATGAGTAAAGAGTGAATGACTGAAAAAGTGAAAAATGAACATAAACTTAAAGATAATAAAGGGGATCGACTTGTATTGAGTTTTTTTCTGAATCCGTTTAACTGCATATGTCAACTTTTCAACGTGTGGTTTCTCAAGGGGTCGTTTCTCAATGAATGAAACTTCATATATGTTTCAGAAAAAGTCAGGGAAAAATTGATGACAATTTAATGGCCATGATCAAAGTCGTGGAGACATGTCAATGAAGACGCCTCAACATTTCTAACCTCATCTTTCCAGCCACCAGGCCCGTCGTGAACATCAGGTTGCCCAATTCTATATTCAGGTCTAGAAACACCACGGCAAAGTATACTTTCCAACTATTCAATACTGTTGTGTGAGTATGGAGTGGACTAAAATCCATCGTTAACAAATCAATGGGATATAGTTACAGGCAAAGGCTGCAATCTGAACTAGTCTCTGGTAATAAACCCTAAGGACAGGACTCAAAGCCAGCTTATCATGTCAACAAGTACTTAGCATACTCGGAGTCAGAGTACTTTGAGGATGCGTTGGATGCAGGACAGTGACGAACCGTGTGCAGG